>JAGDQP010032987.1:8971-20939 GCA_022664845.1 Lepisma saccharinum
CATAGATTGGTTTGCTGCATACCGATGTTGTACCTTTTGTCTCCTGTTAAAACAATGTCGTGTACCAGGGCATGCCATAGTGCTCGTTGGTGTTTATTAATTATACCCATATGAATATTATACCATATGCGTGATCATTCCACCTGTGGAAAGTGCTCTGTTCTTTTCGGCGCAGGTGTGCCAAGACTATTACGTTTTTGAAAAAATGCATACAGTTGATTAACAGTCCACTCGTCTACATCTTCCTTCGTTAATATCTGGTGTAGTAAAAAGTAATCCATTATTTTTGCATGACATTGAAGGCTTGACTTACCATAGTTAGAATGATCCGATTTAGGTCACATATGCGCCGTTTTGTTCGATAACGTGTTGCCATTTGGAAGCTAATATCATGATGCCTCTCTCATAGAAGCCCTTGTCCCAATTGGCAAAAAACTGATACAGTCGATTTTCACAAGCCTCTCTTGAAGCGAACTTTTCACCAGCAAACGTGTTCGCCATGGACAGGAACAGATGGTAATCACTCGGTGCCAGGTCCGGACTATAAGGTGAATGCATAAGAACCTCCCAACCAAGCTCCCGGAGCTTCTGGCGAGTCACTATCGATGTGTGTGGCCTGGCGTTGTCCTGGTGGAACACAATGCCTCTCCTATTGGCCAAAGCTGGGCGATTGCTGCCTTCAGACGGTCCAAGTGTTGACAGTATAGTTCCGAGTTAAGGGTTTGGCCGTAGGGGAGCAGCTCATGGTAGATAATTCCCTGCCAATCCCACCAAACACACAGCAAAACCTTCCTGGCCGTCAATCCTGGCTTGGGCACCGTTTGCGCCGGCGCACCGCGCTTCGACCACGACCGTTTTCGCGTGACGTTGTCGTAAGTGATCCACTTTTCATCACCAGTCACCAACCGCTTCAGAAATGGGTCGCTTTTGTTGCGATTCGCAGATGGAAATTCGGTCCATGAGGTTTTTTTTTGCGAAGCAGCTTTGTGTATCCAGCCTTATGCAAATGGTTCCACACGGTTTTTTGTGCAATGTTTAGCTCTTGGGCAATCGAAACAGCGCTTACATGACGGTCGGACGCGACAATGTCCATGATTTTATCGACATTTTCGACACTTGGCCTTCCAGTACGTGGTACATCTTTGACGTCAAAATTACCGGCACGGAATCGACGAAACCAAAATTGCGCGTGATTGGCTGTTACAGTATCAGGACCATAAACACTATTCACATTTGCAGCCGCCTGGCTTGCGTTTTCGCCTTTATCGAAGAAAAACTGTAAAATATAGCGTATTTTCTCTTTGCTAGTGTCCATTTTGACGCGCGCTCACACAACACTGAGTCAACTCATCACAACTATCTGAACAGTGTTTGTAGTACGCAATCTCATCGTTTGAACGCCATCTCGTTGAACCCGATCGGACTTATACAACGCGAGATACAGATCACTGAAGCCATCTATTGGCAAAATAATGGATTACTTTTTACTACACCAGATATAAAATAGACAATCTCAATGATAACTGAATTACAAAAAACATTTTTTTCTCACTGCCGGTGCGAGAGAAATAGATGCAACCAAAGGATCGGGGAAATCACGTTTCTGAATGAGATGTTCTATATACCTAGCTGGAAGTGTAGATTCTAACTTGGTTAAAATCTGAATCGTACGTTGCAATAACAGGCTTTGCACTTGCAATTTGGCAACCAGCAAGTTGATTCCCCCTTCCTTCAGAGGTCGTACAAACCACCTTGAACACTTACTTGTCTGTGTCATAAAAATGTCTTATCTGCGTTCGTAATTTTTTTAATAACCAATCAGGTGAGATAAAATGCTGGGCCCTGTACCAGATAGACGAAAGAACAAAAAAAAAAAAAAAAAGTATGAAATTCTTCCTAGCGAATAAATTGAAAAGTCTAGTTTTATTTTGGCTTAGTAAGATAACTTATTTTCTGATACACCGTTTGATACGTGGAATTTAATCATAGTGTCAAAGTTCCAATGCCTAGAATTTTCAGACCTGCTTCCGTCCTATAATATTTACCATATTCGGTATCCCCTTGTCCATTTAAACTTAAGATTTTGGTTTTCCCAACATTCACCTCCCCCCGGACGCTCTTTCGTACAATTCAATTTCGTGTTGAATGCGTGGCAGTTCCGCCGGGGACGCGGCGGACAGGGTCAAATCGTCCACATAGGACTGGACCGAGAAAGTACTGCGGATTGACAGTCATACACTGATCTAGTCTGCGAAGCAAAGGGCCTACAACTAGGCAATACATCAGTGGACTGAGATGAACATGTCCTCCTGCGGTAAAGACCCATCTTTGATAACAAAACTTGAAATGCATTGTTCGTGAATTTTAATGGCCATTTTTCCTGCGACGATAATACGCATTTAGTATCCTAGTTATGTTTGGTGATAACTTATAAAGGGTGAATAATTTCTCGAGATATTCAAACTTTATCTTATTAAACGCTTCAGCAAAATCGACGCTTAAAATCGCATATTTGGTCTAAGGAAAATTGACAAAACTATGAAGATAGTTGCGTATGTTCGTCAAGGCTAAAAACGGGGGTGGTTCAGGTCCGATAACATACTGTTGGAGATGTAAAAAATAAGGACCAATAGCCTGTAACCGGTTCGTGAGGCATCTGCTGAATAATTTCATATCCGTATTAAGTAACTGTATAGGGCGCAGGTTTTGGATGTGCTGTTTCTTCCCCACCTTAGGTATAGGAATAGCTAACCCTGTCAACATATCAATGGGGATATATCCCACCTAGCGAATTTCATTGAAGACGTGTTAAAAAAGGGACAAAAATGTCTGAAAACCGTTGATACAATTTGTACGGGATTGTATCTACCCCCAGACTTTTCGTTTTCTTACTTTGCGCCAATGCTTTAACTACTTCGTGAGGGGTAAACGGCGCCTCCAGACTCTCGAGTATTTGTGTAGGTATCTCCGGCACAGGGTAATCCAAAAGCAGAGGCGGCGTTAGGTGAGCGCGGGGCCTAGGGCGATAATGACCCCGCGGGGCCAAAGTACAAGTAAAAATCGCTGAGCGCCGAAATGTTACATCTAAAGCCGATAAAGCAGTAAGCAACTTCCCCCAAAATGCTTCCTCTCACTTCTTCCTTTCATTCCTAACCCTAAATTTATTACTAAATATTCTCTTTTTTAATGAACAACGGTTTCTTATGAAAAAAAAAAGGGGGGGCATCTTTTCCCCTTGCTTCTTTATTCATTTCCATTTCACATTACATTTCGCATGGAAACTATACAAACTAGTTAATGTGTAAACTTTTTTTTACAAATCAACTTTTATATCATTGAGTAAGAAAAATATCAACTCGGAACGCGGGGCCTGGGGCGGTTGCCCCAGTTGCCACCCCCAAACGCCGCCTCTGTCCAAAAGCATTGACGTGTGGTCAGTATCTACAGGGAACTGAAAATGGTCCCGGTAATATTGGTACAAGTAAGTGCGGACCGCAGCATAACTATGGATTTTACCATTATCATCTTGTAAACGTACAATATGATTCTGTTTCCCTCTTTCACTTTTGATCAAGTCCAAAGATATCTGTTCCTGAGCGTCCACCATATCACTTTTAGATCGGATCAACACCCCTGGTTTTTATGACGTGTAAGCCCTAAAATGGTCGCTTTCATTTTTTTAATGAGGGAACACCGTATGGTCACCCTGTACGTATCTGTTCTGGTATTCCTGTAACAGCTTATAATAATATCCTTTTTGTTCTTTCGCGTAACGTGCTCTTTCCAGTTGGAAAAATTTAGCAAACGATTATGACCCAGATCTATCCAGAATTGACTAACTTGTTCTTTAAACTCTTCCAGTTCAAAAATATGTGTGTTAATATGCCACATGTTAGATCTTCTGAAGATCTGTAATGTAAGATCACTGCAGAATGATCGGGGTCGTCCCAAATCGCAGCTTCCCAACTCGCAGTCTTCGGAATTTCGTCCCAACTCGCAGTCCCCAGCCCTTGAGCGTTTTCAGCGTTTGTAATATTTTCTCAACTCGCGCTCAGAGACTGCGGTGTTGCCATATGTAATCAAACTATAAATTCACATCTGCCTAGTTGACTCCATATTAAGAACTGAGACACCGTAGGTCAGTAGTAGAGCTGGATTCGATCCCAGTGGCCGACCATGCTGGCTGAGGATTTTCCAGTTCTTTTTCTGTCACACCAGGCAAATGCCGGGATGGCACGTTCACCATTGGCCCTGGCCGACACCCTCTCGAATCCTTTCCCCTCCCCTATCTCAGCCTGAGCCTTAGATGCCTAAAGGCCGTCAATAAATTCAATTTAATTCCATATTAAGACCATATGTCACCTAAGAACAAGTCCTATTTGGTTAGGGCTAAAGGAAAGTTGGTTATCACAGTTTAGAGCCGATTAATTAGTCTAATAAACTCTAAATTAATTAAAATAAAGTATTGGAATAACTATAATAATAATAATAATAACCATGGGCCTATACAACACTAGCCTTCTGTTACAAATAAATACAAGCAGACATTAAAAAAACAAATAAAACATTGGTCCACATTTGATATTATCATTAGAGTCCAACTAGTAATAATAATAATAATAATAATAATAACGAAAGCAGGACGGATGGGATGATATGACTTACACCTAAGAGTATTGAAAAAACGGAATGATTATTTTCACCACATACCATTCAGCAATACCTCAAGGCGGCTCCAAAAGGAGCCTTGTCACTTGGTTTCAGTGCGAAGTACACATTGTCCTCATGCATGTGTAATAAAACGTCCATTCACCCTGTTTACTCCATATGAATGTATTACTAAGAATAATGAAAATACTTGTATCTTTTGGTATCTGTGCTAGGTACACATTGTCCTCGTTGTTGTGTTGGAGCTCCCCGATTACTGTAATTGGAGCATATAACCCAAGTGTCTAAGAACTCTTTCAATATTTTTGTCTTGCTCATATTGTGCCACTGAGGCAGATAATCTTAAATCAAGTTCCACATATTTTGTCTTCCTCCTTTTGCTGTCCAGTTGAAGCTCGGTCCTAACTTGGAGATTGTCATAATGCTGTGCATCATCCAGCAGAACCTTGGTAAATTCTACAACATTCGGGTGGCATTTACCAAGTCTCCATCGCTTTCTGTTTCCGAAGATCAATTTTATACTTAAAGTATTCGCTGACAAGGCTATCACTAGGATTTATTAAAAACTTAAACACCTGTAACAGTTTCAGCCTCTTACCAAGATGGCCTTCCTCAGACAGTTCACAACTGATGTATGATGTAAAACACAGCGCACAATCACAGAGCAGGATTCGTTTACTTTTGCAAAACTAAACAGAATTCAATCAATCACATGAGAGAGAGCACAAACAACGTGTACGCGGACTTTTGACAACACTGGAAAGAAGTGGTAGCAAGTTTTGCTTTGAAGTTGCAGTTGGCGATAGCCCTCGGGGCTAAAGAGCTTGCCTCAGTGTGAGGAGCTGCGAATTGGGACAAAAAATCCTGTTTTTTGGAATGACTGCGAGTTGGGAGTAATTCGACTCTCGAAACCGTTCGAGTAGGTACACTTTTACGTTCGAGTGGGTAGTGTAACCAAGTGTAAGCACTTGCTGTCCCTGTTCGGGCGCCAGTATCGCTGGGTGCAGACAATTGACAGTCGTGTTGCGTTCTCAGTCTGTTACGTGTGAGTGAAGGGGATTACAGATGGCGTTGCGTGCTAGCAGAAGGAAATAAGCACCTGCCCATTCGGGCGTGAACTGCACGGGATTGCATGAATAAACAATGTGACGTTACATTGCATGAATAGATACTGTGACATTACATCCGCTTACACAGTTCTGTAATACCTTACACTTCCAATACAGATAGTGCAACACCGAACAGCTCACCCGAACAAACCTAAAGCCGTTCGGTCTGGCAGAGTCCTCCATGGGTGAGAAGCGTTTCAGTAACCGTGCAGGTCATCTGATACTTGTTTCTGAAAGGCATGTTCAGGCAAGGACACCCACACCGATACGCAGTCGTGTTAAGATACACTGCGCAGTCGTAAGGTGAGTTGTTGCATTCAATTTTAGTCACTGACACAGTCATCGACGCTGCGCATGCGTGGTGTGAGCACCAACACAAAAGTCGTACTCTCCATGTGTTGTCAGCATTCGAGCGCCGCTGGAACAAGGCAAGCAACGTAGAGAAGCCCTGAAGTGCTTGGGACCACTCCTTCACAACTAGGCTGACTACTTCTCAACCAACCCTCGTACTTCGATATGAACAACTATCAACATACTTACGTACAGCAAGTATCCAAAACGTAGAACTCAGGCTTTGACTTACCTGTAAAATCAAAAGAAAATAAATCAGAATTGAAGATGTAAATAAATAAATGACTTACATTCACAAACAGTACAAGATCAAAGATTGCCAACTATAGAGAGCTGCGAAGAACTAAAAGGATTTTAAAAGGAGTGTAAACTTAATCATAATGAATATACAGGGTGTATCTTAATATGTGGGACAAACTTTATAGACGAATCTCTGACACCAAAACAACGAAAAAAAGGTCCATATATACATGGGTTGGTTTTCGACATACAAGGTTTCCAACCTGGAGCGCAAAAAAAATCTGTCAAAGTGAAGTACAATTAATATTTCGCCATAAATCAGGAACGATGCATTAAATTAACATGTAGTTGATTTGAAACGATTGGGTGAATATTAGGAGTTAAAAAATGATTGCATTGGGTTGTCAGTGTTGCCAACCGAGTATTTCGTTTATTTTTTAAATGGTACTACGTCATTTTATTGGGTCTATTGGTATCCTTTAGTGATGGTAAACACAATATGTGAATATCATAGTGCAGTGTTGCAAACTATAAACAATATACGAGATGAAATAACCATTTTTAACGTTTAACGCATAGTTTGCAACACTGTGTTCTGTGCATGCGACAATAGTTTGCTATTTGTAGAGCCTTAATTTTCAGATCTTAAACTACTTTGTGATATCTACATGTGACAACAATATTGTTTCACAGTTTTATTGGTTTATTAATAAAATACTCTTGAGTTTTAGATCAATAAGATAACATGATCGCCTGCATTTTTAGGTAGATTTCGAAGAAAATATACCTATTGAGATCGGTACGATATGAAAGTGTATATTTATATATATAGCTAGACGAACAGATGGAAGGTGGACGACAAATGTACTACAGTGGATTCCTCGAGAAAAGAAACGACCGAGACGACGTCCAAATGTAAGATGGGTAGATGAAATCAAGCGTTTTTCAGGAGCTACATGGATGAGGATATCAGCAGACCGAGATATGTGGAAAGAAAAGGGGGAGGCCTTCATCCAGCAGTGGATAGAAAACGGCTGAATATGATGATGATGATATTTATATATTAACACGCTAGCGGCCATAATTTTGAAGATATTTGAACCAAATTTTTATATGTTGTTTCTAGGCTTAATAGCGCGGTTAAGTTCGTTAAGGAGCAAAATCGGTCGCCATCTTGGATCCAAAATGGCCGCCGAACCCATTGTTGTATAGAATACACAGCCTAAACCGCTGGGGCTATTGAAATCAAATTTGGCATAAAGGTACAACACCACTGTTTGATTATGAAAATGTTACCTAATGAGTTCAAAGACGCCATCTTGGATCCAAAATGGCGGACCTAAAAATCCATTTTCCATATCGTTTGAGCTAGAGATACGAAATTTGACATAAAGGTGCATTATGACGAGTAGCTTAGGGAAATATCACAACATTTGGGAATAGTCGCCATCTTGGATCCAAAATGACCGCCCAAAATTCCATTTTGCACACCGTTTGAGCTGGATAAATGAAATTTTACTTGAAGTTGTACTATCACAATTAGGTCACGACAAACTAAGAAAACTTTCAAAAAGTCTTCAACTTGGATACAAAATGGCCGCCCCAAAAACCCAATTTTCAAATCATTGAAGGTAGAGAAACGAAATTTTCAATGAAGGTGTATGACCAAGAGTAGGTTACAATAAATGGGGCAAATCTTCCCTTTGGGGGCGCAGCCAACCGTGGGAGGGTGAAGATGTACTCCGTGGTGGTGTAGTGCTGCAGGGAGATTTTGGTTAAGATAAAGGAGGCCCATCCTCTCAAAAGCACTGAAGTTGGGGGGCGAGCCCCGGCTCCCAGCGAAACTTCGAAATCTACCTCAGCCTGTAGGACTACCGAAAGGGATTTTTTTTAACATCCCAAAGCATTTGGTATTCCTTCCATATTTGTCAACCTTTAGCAAAATGGAAAGATTTGCAGTTGGTGCAAAATTGTTTAATTTTTCGCTAAGTTGTAGGAAAACTCAACGTTACATAAAAACTGATCCAGTTTCAAATTTAATGTTCGCTGCAGATTCCTTTGTTCGTAATAGTATTTTAGTTGAACACTGATTTAAAAAGAAAATTAATTCGACGACCATAACCTTTCACGCTTATCGTTAACTGCATTTATAAACATGCAAATTTATCCCTGATTTAAAAGGAGTGTCGCATAATTATTAAGCATTGCCAATGTAAAGAAAATACTTCTGGATAATTTACTCGTAGCATTGAAATAAGTAGCAATAAATATTCAAATGCAAACGAGGAAATCTCATGGGTGACATCGAACACTGAAATGTGATTCGTTTTTGCCACTTCTGTTCTAATCACTTAAGTTTCTTTTTCTGTCCAACTGTCGTTAAAGTTGCTTTAAAAAAAAAAAAAATCTTGTTCCTCAGTTCCTTACCTTGAATACCAGTAAATAAGTCAAGAGTGTCTCCATCTGTCATCAAGAGGAGTAAATTAAAGCCACGCCTCAGTTGTAACTAACCGGACAGTGAAATCGGGCGTAGCGAGTTAACTACGGATAATTGTAACAACCCAGACGCGTTCCTCTTAGGTGATTGTAAACGATCCTTATAAATAAACAAGGATTTGGATTCGCTAGTGGCACACAGATTGATGGCTAACAATTCACAAATTCTAGCCGCAAATTACCTGCTGACGAATCTAGTTTTAAGGTCAGCTCTCTCATTTTCACTCTCCCTCTCTCTTTCTCTCTCTCCCTCTCTTTCTCTCTCCCCCCTCTCTTTCTCTTTCTCTCCTCTCTTTCCCTATCTCTCTCGCTCTCTCTTTATCTCCTTCTCTCTTTCTTTCTTTCTTTCCCTCTCCTTCTCCATATTACACGAAAGTAGCCAAATTTTGGCTAGTAGTCTAATTTCGCCCACTCAGGTGGTTTGAAATTATTACAGTCGAACGTCACACCGGCAGTAACGCGCGAACAGTAAGGGAAAGTAGCGTAGAACCGGAAAGCTAAGTTTTATTGGCATACCGGCATTCAATCAACATAAAAAAAATCAATACACTTTCCATTTAATTTTTAAAACTTAACCCCCCTGTAGAAATATTTCCTGGACTCCACTGGTTGGTTACTCAAGTATCATATCTACCTCACTTTTTGTTTCAAAGGCCTACATCAAATACGATACTTTCCTAGTTATATGGTTTTTAAAGGACTGACTCATGTTTAAAATATAGGTTCGTTAACGATGTAGATCACCCCCGCCATGTTGGTATGACCTTTCCATTGATTATTTACAGGGGAATTGTTTTATCATTTTATGCCTCTCGGAAGTACAATATTTAAATTCTGCTTTCACAAAAATTGTCTTGGTAGTTATTTTGACTCTTGAAGAGTTTTGGTTTGTGAAATTTCTTCAAATATGTAAGTATATTATTAATAGTTTGCTTTAAAAATCAGAATATGTTAACAGGAAATTATACTGTTAGTGTGTAAAATATTGCATTTCTATAAAATAGCATGAGTAAAAGAGAACATGACGATAAACTGGGCGAAAACAGAAGTTAAAATTATGCTCCTGAAAAATATAAGACGAGTAAAACTATTCCCATGTAAATCAATGGAAAGTGCGTACCAAGATGGCGGGGGTGATCTACACCGTTAAGTACCTTTGTGACATCAAACCTCTAGAATTACTTCGAATTCGGGACTAAGATTAGGCACATTTAGGTTTCCTGTGATCCGCTTTCATTTGAGCTTGGATTGATTTCCCAACTCGACTGTCACATACGGAAGGTTCCCTTATCACGAACTATGTCGCTGCATAGGTATCGGCGAAAGCTTCCCTACGAAACATAGATCATGCAAATAAAACGCTAGATACTACCCACATAGCACATTATGTATAATATATATCTGAAAGAGATATAGAGGGCTAGCTCATGTCTAAGGTCTGACTGTGATATCTAATGGACGTCTAATATATATTTGAGAAATATATTTACCAGTGACCTCTTTTCATGTGAATGGTATATATCTAATATACGTATATTATATTGTGTTTCATGGCGTTTGTCTTTTGTTTACCCAAGGCTTAGCGGAATGCGTTTGTTCTTTGTTCACTTGACTACTAGCGCCAACTATGTGTCGCTGTCGTTGAAAGACGACTAGGCTAGTGAGAAGGGAGATCATGACGATGCATATTGGTTTAGGAAGAAAATAATTTAAACAAGAGGACAATTCTGGAACAGGTACGTACATGAACATTTAGTTCAGTATCAAAATAACTTTTATTTCCTTCTTTCGCTAATGTTACCTGTGTGTGTACTACTGTAACTCTTCTCTTGAATCTCGACAAAAACCGTTACTTTATGGCTGGAATATTTATACCTATGTGTAGCACAATCTGCATCCCGGTCCGGAATTTGGTATTTCTTTAGTATATGTCGGATGATCTTTTCGCAGTTGAGCTAATTTGCTAGCCTAATACTGATCAGTAAATAACGGGACGATTTTGAATCGTTGCTCCGCATACACTGGGGAAAAAATATTCGCATTTATCTTTGATTAGTGACTAAAGGTTAGGTTACCGTATGCTTTGTCCGGACCTATGTCATAGCTTAAATAAAACTGAATTTTCCTTTCCTGGATATCGTGCATTCACCCACGTGGGTCAGTGTTCTAGAACCGTGCCCAAATAACCTTTTATTCGTTAAACTGTAGGGAATTCGGTTCAGGATAAAACCGTTCGAGGCAAGTTAATATATATACATACAGTATTTCTAGGCCAGCGTTTTAGATTAAAACAAGCATGTAGCTATACAAAAATATCTGAATACAAGGTGAATAAAATTCACGGCTACATTTTACCGTAATCCACGAATTTTAATTAGATTTTATTTTCAGTGATGGCCTTTAGGCATCTATGGCTCGGATCGAGATAGGGTAGTGGAAATCATGTGGGAAGGGGTCGGCCAGGGCCTAATTTGAAGGTAACATTTCTGCTTTGCTTGAAAAACTCGAAAAGCTTCAGTCGGGATTGCTGGACGCTAATATATCGAACCCGGACCTTTCGACTGCAAAATAAATGTTCTACTGCACGGTATTAATACATGTAGAATTTTTATTAGGTGTGTAAGTTCCGGATAATTAAGAAAAAGGAGTGACACGTGAATAATGCTATTATTATCACTATTACGTGCTAATTACGATAAGAAATGTTTCAGCATTAGAATAATAAAAAAATGCTTGTGTTTTTCCCTGCAGAATGAATGCTTGTTACTGTTGTCGACCAGTAAATTATATGAGAGTTAAGCTGGATGCCAACACGTGGGTAGAATCAGCTGATAACAACAGAATGGTTCGTGTGTCATTCAATGCAGTATTGAATGTTTGGGCTTATAAGTTATGGGCCTATTGTGACAGCCTCACGTTTTATAGTTCTTGTTTTCTTCCCAGTGGGAAACTCCATACAGCTTCTAAGAAGAAAGAACGTGTTCCAAGAGGTAATATTTTGAAGGGAATTTGTAAGTGTCTGTTTGGTATAATACCATTGCATTTGTAGAGTAAGCATATTCCCATTTTAATGAATATCTTCAAGTCCGCAAGGGGGGGGGGGG
>JAGDQP010032988.1:0-20939 GCA_022664845.1 Lepisma saccharinum
TATATATATGGGCAACGCCCTAGCCGAGTTGGTCTACCGGTTCCCGTAAGATCACCGAAGTCAAGCAGCTCTGGGTCTGGTCAGTGTTTGGATGGGTGACCGTTTCAGCACTCCAGATGGTGTTGCCTGTGCGGCGTCCACCCAGCGTCGTGAGGCCAATTGGGGAGCTACCTGAATAAAGAGGTAGCGATCACAGTTGAGGGCTTCGGCTCTCCTCTCCCAACACGTCTGGTCAGCGTGGGAGCAGTAGACCACCTCCTCCCTCCGGGAGAGGCCTCATCCAGTAGTGGATTGAATATGGCTGTGTATTATATATATATTACAGAATACATATCAATTCATGGTCTACATTTGAGTAAAATTTTAACTTTGAAATGTAACATTAACATTATTAAAAAATATGTGTAAGATTACTGTGAGAATGTTGCGTCCGTTAAGCTGGAATCGACCATATATATATACATGTAACAATATATTTTTGTTTCACTGTCTGTATCTGTATATATTTCCACAGAATGGGACGAATTTTAGAGCCCGGAGCATAAGGGAGCAATATCCTCATGCTTTTGTACTAAATGCAAATACATCTCTGCCCTTGAATAGAAGCGGGTTATTTCCCGGTATTTTGAAACACAAATTGATTTCTGTGGATACAAATATCGTAATGTTCCTTAGGTTTCTTTACGGTAGAGACAATTGATACACGGGAGTGGATTTTAGCCCTCAACCATTTATTTATAAAAGACAGTAACGTTAACAAAATTACCGTCCCGTAGGAAACCAATTTACTGAATTTGAGATAGAAGGATGACTTCTGCAGGCTTCTTCTTCTTCTTTGGACGATCGGAGGGGATCAGGAATGAAGGATAGCACCGGCTGCGTAGCCAATCTGAGTGCCAGGAGTTGTACCAGTTGCGTAGCCAACTCAGTACGGACCTCTTTTAGGTATGCGTTAAGTACACACCAGTTACATAGCCAACTGAGTTTGCAGGATGACACCAACTGCGTAGCGAACGAAGTGTCGGGTGTTTGTACCAATTGTGTAGCCAACTGAGAACGGGCAGAAGTCTGGTTAAGGTGAGAGTACACACCAGTTGCGTAGCCAACTCAGTGTGCAGGAAGGTATCAATTGCGTAGCCAACAGAGTACCATGGAGTGCTCCAATTGCGTAGCCAACTGATAACGGAGGAAGGAAAGGAGCTGACTACACGGGAGCGAGTGATCCTTTTGCCTTGTGTTGGTCCATTTCATAGGTGATTTGTTCGTTTTTCTCCTTTGGCGACTTTATCTCCATCTGATGTTTACTTGTAGAGTTAACTGTCGTCTGCTTCTATTTATGTGCAACTACTTGTTTACATCACTTCTACACATGTCTGTCCTATAAACATGATTGCTTGTTTACGTAATGTCCACGTGTTCAGAAGATCCGCAGAACATTGCAATATTATCAAAAATAAATTTCGTCCTTGAATAATACTGTAATTAGAAATTAACGTATGGCATACGGAATGAGAACATATTTCTGTAAGAATTCATAGTTTTTATTTTACAGTAAAGTTGCCTTCGAAGTTTTATGAGGGCTACTGGAAAAGTTTCTGCAATCAAAACGAGAAAATACATGCACGATTCTGGAAATGGTTTTATTCCTTTTCAAGTATTCACCTTCAATATCGATACTATTTTGAGTACTCTCAAACCAATTTTGAAACATTTTTTTTCCACTCGGATTTTGGTACCTCAGAAACCGCTGTTCGGAATGCGTCAACAGTTGTTTCAGTCGACCACTCGTCACGTATCTTCTTTTTAATGTTTAGGAACAGAAAGAAGTCATTAGGTGATAAATCGGGTGAGTACGGACAATTAGTCATTAAGTCGACACTTTTTCTGTTATAAAATCAACAGTTGTTCGTGTTGAGTGGGAGCTGGCATTGCCGTGGTGAGAAATGATACGACGGTTCGGGTTTGTTTTACACAATTCATCGACGACCTCTGGGAAACAAATTGTTGTATACAATTCAGCATTTACAGTTCTTCGATCTTCTAAATGTATGGTTGCCATATTTCTGGTGTAACCGAAGGTGCAAGCAATCATTTGCTTGGCAACACTCCTTAAACAAACAATTTTGTTGGTTTAGGGTCATTTTGTAACACCCACACAGTAGATTGTCCTTTAGTTTTGGGTTCGTAGGAATATATACAAGTTTCGTTTCCTCTAATGATATACAGCACCAATTGAACTTGTCTCAGTTGATTTTTTTTTTGTATTTCATTACATCACTTGACACCAGATCTTTAGCCACCTTAAAACCTTAGTGGGGGGCGCCCCAAGTTTAGAGAGGCAAAAGAATATATATATATATATATATATATATATATATATATATATGAGCTCCTGCGTAGCCTAGTCGGTAGCGCGCTCGACTTCAATGCGAGCGGTCCCGGGTTCGATTCCCGATGGGGGCTCAAATATTTCGGTGTTGACCCAGCATCGTGAGGACAATTGGGGAGCTGCTGTGAATAAAAGACAGTGGCGATCACAGTGAGAGCTTCGGCTCTCCTCTCCCAACCCGTCTGGTCAGCGTGGGAGCAGTAGACCAACTCCTCCCTTCGGGGAGAGGCCTCATCCACTAGTGGATTGAATATGGCTGTGATTTATTATTATTATATATATATATATATATATATATATATATATGTTTTGTGTGTGTGTGTGTGTGTGTGTGTTAGAGAGGGATAGGGAGAGAGAGAGAAGGTAGCAACAGAGGTTACTTAAGTTTGCGAGACGTTATAAGAGAAGCACACTTATTTTACACAAAAAACTGGCAAGGTAAGTTTCGCCTTTCAGACATGATCATAGAAAAGAACGAGAAAATGCTATAGGAACTGTAGTTTGAAGCGGCTATAAATATGTAGGAGCTATCGGATGACCATCTGTGGTATCATATGATACTTTATGATATGATTGTTTTACATCAATAGGAGATTAAATCGCGATCAACGAAATCCGGTTCTTTGTGGTTATTTTCTATGAAACCACACCCTCCATCTTTACCTATGTACAGTATCATATGAAAGTTTGTGATGTGAAGATTTCACATACATTTATACGGTTTTCATTAGTTGAGCCATCGAGGCTTCAGAAGCGAAATAGAATGGGACGTTGATAATTTCATCAACCAACAATAACAAAATTGAATTTAAAACGACGGATTTAGTATTTCACTTCCTATATTGCATTGCTATATCATTGGTATAGTTGGTAATGAAATACATATTTAGCGACGTAGGGTCGCGATCCGTTGCTGATAAATTACATTGAAAATATTTTTCTGTTACCTACAAGTGTTATTCTCCACGGATACCTTGCGTTGCTAGATCAAAGGGCGTGAGCTGTTACTAATAAATTACCTTAAAAATGTTCTTTCGTTCTCTTCAAATGTTATTCTCCAATAATATCTCCAAGGAGACCTACCTATCTCCAATGGTAGATCTCCTGCAGGATCGCAAATCTTTGATACTTGTTTATAAACTCGAAATATAAACCACTTAGTTCGATCCGATTCATCACACTACAAACTAACTACATACTTTATACATTGTCGTATGTATAATACAAAATCTGGCGCAAGTATAGTATAAAATCTTATTGTGTTTGTCTCCGCTGTTTTTTCCCATGGGGGAGATGGGGGCAGCGTATTGCACAGGTTCGGTTGTGGCAGACGTTTTTACGGCCGTATATCTTTATAAGCACAAAATTGAATTTCTTAGAATGCGATACGCACAAAAAAGTTGTAATGTATAAATTTTACTTACGTATTATAATAATGCACAAAGCAAAGTTTTGTTAGTATTATAATAATTCACGTAATACACTCTGTTGTATTAGTGAAAAAAACAAAACACGGTTTTTTTCAAATTGTGAACATTTCAAACTGTTAAGGCCTTCATCAGAAAGTAAGAAAGAAAAGCCAGAAAAAATGTTTACATTTAAGCTGGATTGTATGTTATTGTCTGTTGGTTAAGAAATAGTTTCCAGAATCTAAAAGATGTAAGGACTATAAAGTTAGGTACTGTACTATAGAGAATTGCTTTAATACGGGCATATATATGTTTACCTCTTGTTATCATAAATGTAAGTAAAGTGTTAGTAGAAAGAATTAGGGTTGCGGACACGGAAAGTTTAGAGATGAACCAGCCCCCTATGACTACGAGCCTTCTTACCACGAGTCTGTTTTTGAGTTTCCGTCAAGCTGTGTCGGATCCAACGACTTCAAAGCTTTCGAACGTTCAGGTAACGATGCGAAATCTTATGTATTGCTTTCATGCCAATGTTCAGGGATGCCTGAATCTCACGGTATGTCACATGCCGATCTCTCTTAATCATGTCACGCAAAGAACCAACATTACTAACAACAAAAAAGGGGGATGGACCTTCACGAAATTCATCATTGAGAAATGTGCGACCACGCTGGAATTCTGAAAACTAATTGTACACAATTCTACTAGATAGTGCGTCATTCCCAAAAGCAAAATAAAGTCGCTCAATGCATTGCTTGGATGTTAAACTACATTTGAAATCATTGTGCGAAACTTTCCACGCGAATTTTCTATTTCTCAAACAAAACTACTACTTCCAACTTTGTGAAAAAACAATGCATACGCGTAAACAAGCAATCACAGATAATTTAAACATAGAAAGTGATTTTTTCAACTTTGTACTAGCGAAAAACTAGCGCCAATTTTGGTAGTATTTTGCACAAACTTTTCCAGCAGCCCTCGTATTATCTCTAGGAAATTAAATTGTTCCTATAATTCAAAATAATTCATCAATTCCCTGAAGGTTTATCAGTATTTTATTACAAATTATACAAAATAATTTCAGTCCACATGTCCTTAAGTAATTGCTTATGTTTGCCAGGGTAAAGATATAGGAAACACAGTAATGTAACAGTGAATGCATAAATAATCCCATCATTCGCCTCGTAAGGCTGCAGGAAAACAAAACAATAGTAAATTCAGATGAAGGTGTGAGGTCTTAACTCAAATCTGGCTGATTACATTGATTATCTGCAGCGTAAAGCGTTAAATACTTGCTGTGTAAAAAAAACATAAAAAAGAACTACGTTTTTTATTGAAAAAACTTCAAAGTGAAAAAGTCTTTTTACAACACTAATCATACCTATAGTGTATTATTAACCTTCTGTGAAATGAAATAAGTTATCGGGTAGTAACTAAGAATATTTTTTAGAAAATCTGATGCCTTGAGATTGACGGTTTATTTCGCTTCATTCTACCATAAACGAAAGATCGAATTATTTGAGAATGAATAATTTAGTCTCATCTATATATCTATACGGCCAGTGGCGATCAGGGTTGAAATGTTTAAAACAAAATGTTTTAAACAGATGTTTTAACGGTGTTTCAAACAGATGCGACTGTTTTAAACATTTTGTTTAAAATATTTTGAACATTTGTTATAAACGATGTTTTTTTAAGCCATTTTCAAAACATTAATTTTATTTTTTCTTTGAAAGAATCACATTATTTTTAAGAGTACTATAGGGCGTGTTTTTAACAGCAAAACGTATGCAATTTGTTCCGTATGAAAGCTAGTTTCCAAAACAATCAGTATTATGGCGCCGCATGCCTACAAGTGGAGACATATAATACGTTGCTTTGATTTGTTATTTATCGTTTGAGTGTTACAAGCAGGAAATGTTAATTCGCTATCAATAAAATGCATCAAAAGGTTCATGTTTCAATTCTTCCTTTTTTTATTTATTGTGAGAAACTACCAGGAAAAGGAAAACTTCACGGACATCTATTGCTTTATTCCTTTTTTAATGTTTATGAGAAAAGAGACAGTAGTGAGTAAGTGTGCAGATTTGATAATAATTCGTTATTCGGTGCTTGGAGTTAATGTCGGGAGGTAGGACTTATTAGGTACTCTTCTACTTTACTTCAAATTAATCCCTCCGAAAATAATAAAACAGTGATTCAAAGTTTAATTCAAATCCCGGTCAGGACACTGGAAAATTTTCCTCCAGATTCCATACCTGGAGCTCTGAGGTATACTCCGCCTTCTATCAAATTGAGTACCACAGTGTCCTTAGTATTTCGGGACAATTTTGGGAGGTAAAGACAGCCGAATGTGGGACTGACCACCCCACTTCACTTTGTGCCGTTGGTCGAAAATATGTGGAGCTCTACCTCAACATTCTCCATGCGTCGTTCACGGCGCGTACGCATTGGACAGGGGAGACCTAGTGCTGTAAACGGAAAAAAAGTTTTTTTTTAAACTTGTGTTTATTTTTAAAAAAATATGAACATGAGAATTAGCTTTTTGTTCTCAATCGCGTTTTTAAGCAAGCAATTTGTAATACTGCTAACGTTACTTTGCATTAGGTAATTAGGAAGGAATACAACATAAACACTACTAGATCACAAATACTTTTTGGATCGTTAAAAACTTTCCAACTTAGCTTAACTATCATTCAATACAATTGAAGAAAGTTTTTGGATGTCTTCGACTTCAAGCACCCCAGCTGTCAGCGTTGTCAATCTATTTCAAAATTTACCTTATAGAAATAGCTTCATCAATGCAAATCTACACGTGTGCATTGATTTATACTAAATTTGACCTACATATTCATTAGGTACTGGGACAGGTCTTACAGCCAATATATTATCCGTTCAGACTTAAGAGTATACTGTTGCTTTTATGGCAACAGCGATGTCGGCTTCGCTGCTAAATAAGAAACGAAACTGAGCTCGCTGCAGCCGTTCTCTCATTTCGGGTGGCCATAGACGAGTGGCAACGCTCCAGTCGCTGTTAGTTTTCCTACCTCTTCCCCCGCCAAATTTTTTAAATGAAATTATAGTTATATTAGATAATTAAATATATGTAAATGAAGGAAGGAATTAGGGAATTAATTTTCGTACCGATGTTAAATATAAAGCATTTACAGCGGATCATTAAAGATGAATAACAGTAAAGGAATTTCATGTGCGTCGGGGGGAAGCACGAGAAGTAAAACTGCAGCTGTTGCACATAAGCTGCAACAGTATAGACCAAACAATGGATCGGTAATAGGAACCGTAGTTTGACCGGGTTGCCAGACGATTAAAGAATCTAGATTTTATATTTGTTACCGTTGGACGCATCCGCATTGATATACACCATCTTTGACGTGTGCATTAGGTACTGGGATAGTTCAAGTGGGTACTTCGAGCGCCGCAGTAGTCAGTGTTGCCAACCAATTTCAGAAAATAAAATGTTTAATTGCTTCCATATCGTTGAACTATTAGGACCACACTTTGTATTTATGTATTGGGACGCGTCATAGAGATACTTCAGGTCTCACAGTTGAGTGTTGTCAATCAATTTTTAAAATTAGATATTTACTACTTCCATTCAGTTCGACTTATCCGCACCAGGCTAAGTATACATATTTGACACAATCCGAACATACTGTGGTTGTACCCTATACTCAAGCACCCAAGTGTCAACGTTGCCACTCTATTTTAAAGTTCATTTTTTCAAAGTTTCCCATCGCGTGGGGAGCCGAGCGACGTACTACGTTATGCTATGCTTTGAAATAATACTTCTCAGAGCCCTATTGCAACAGACTCATTAGAAGAAACCTATATGTAGTTGCTTGTTTATAAAATAATTCATTATTCAGTTACATCTCTTTGGAAATATACATATATCATAAAATATTTTTTGTTACACTGTCTCTATCTGTATATATTTTTATAGTAAATGGGACGAAACTTAGAGCCCGGAGCAAGGTAGAGCAATGCCACCGAGCTTTTATAGTGAAACACAATGTACTAGTAAACGCAAACATATCTGCCCTTGAATAGAAGCAGTCTAGTTTCCGGGATTTTGAGCTAAAGAAAATTTGTTTTTGCGGACGGTAATAATGATCAAAATAGATATATTCCTTGAATAATGCGGTAATTACATGTAGAAATTAACGTATTGTATATACGAGATGGGAGCATATTTCGGTAAGAATTCATAGTTTTCCAGTTTACACTAAAGATATCTTCGAAGTTTCCTATAATTCAAAATATTTGTTCAGTTCTCTGGAAGTCTATTAGTATTTTATTACAAACTATATCAAATAACTTCAGTCCATATGTTCTTAGTTTGTTTATGTTTGTCAGGCTGAAGATATAGGAAGTATAAGAACGTGTTAATGAATGCATAAATAATCCCATCATTTGCCTGGTAAGACTGCAGGAAAGCAAAGCAATAATAAATTGGGATGAATATGTGAAAGCTCAAATCCAATCCTGCTGATTGCATTGATTATCCGCAGTGTAAAGCATTAAATTCTTGCTATCAAAAGAAACGACATTAATAAAAACATGAAATGAACTAAAAAAAAAAAACTTTCAAAAACTTCACAGAAAATAAAACCTTTTTTTACAACACTCTGCTGCTTTGCTGTTCGTTTATAGACTCATTATCATTGGTTTGCACAGGAAGTAAAAATGATTTAATCTGGACACACTTTATTAAAGTTAATCCTTCCGAAAATAGCCATAAACGCCAAATGTAGATTGTGTAGAAAAGAAATGGCAACTCTTGTTGCCGGAACGAGAGAACATTTCAAGAAGTGTAATTCAAATCCCAGCTAGGATACTAGAGAATTTTCCTTCATTGTTTCCATGGCTAGCGCTCGGAGATATAGTCAACTCAGCCTCCTATCAAATTGAGTACCAAAGTGTCCTTTGTATTACGGGGCACTTTGGAGGTTAAAAGCAGCCGAGCGTGGGACTGACTACCTCATCTCACTTCGTGTCGTTGGTTGAGAACGTGTGGATCGCTACCTGCGCATCCTCCATGCACCATGCACGGCGCGTGCGCATTGCACAGGGTATGCCTTTACCTTTTATATAATAAATAGTTTTGTCATTGAATTTTACTAAATACCGTTTCATCAAATTTAGTAAAATAGATCCTACAATTTCTAGTAAATGCTTATGACTAGTCCGGAAGCGCGATTGAAACGTTATAGAAGCTATCGCAGATGGAATACCTATCATAACCCCTATCATTTTTTTAATTTTTAAGAAAATCATTAAAACGTTTTAAGCACTGTTTTTTTGTTTTTTTTTTTTGGGCAGTTTAACAAAAGCGTGTTAAAAATGTTTGAAACATATGTTTTGTTTTCCTCTAAAAAAGACTTTTTTTCAACCCTGCTGGTGGGTGATACGTCAATCGAGAAAGTGAGGGACTTCTTAGTCAAAAGTAATATATGAAATAGAAAATAATCTCTTTCTCGTGAAAAAAGAATGTTAAAATATGAAAAATGCATGTAGATAATTCATTAAAATATGGGATGGTAATATTGAGTGGATGGACGGTCAAATATCGAAAGCCCCTCAGGACTTGTCCACTTCCTTCCGTACCGTGTAACTTCTCTCGTGCTTCATTAGATGCCTACGTAACCAGGGTTGCCAACAACAGCGTTTTCCCGCTAAATCTGGAGGCTAGCGAGGCGAAAAGCTGCACCGCAGTTAGCGGGCTATTTGGAGGTTTGGAGGAAATTTTCTGAGGTTTCCTGTATTATCAGCGGGTTTCTTTTTCTTATTTCTAGAATACAGATAATCCCACCGAATGAGTTATGTTTGTTTGCTTCTTACCAAAGAACGACTCGTTTTGTTGACTTCATTGCTTGGTGCAGTTAATTTCCGTACTACTTTCTTATTGCGTACGATTAGCAGTTCGTTATCCATTTTGGGACCTTCCCGCGCCTTAACAACACATATCTTGTCAGTGTATCGTATAAACTGTGGACTGAACAGGTATTCAATCTGGGATACTTTTGTTTGTGTGGTGTGGTTGACTCTTCTAAATTTTATGGAAAGGTTGGTGATTTTTTAGTGTACTGAAATTGAAAAAATGTCTGCATATACGCAGAGATTTCGTAAGGAGTGTATCCAAGAATGTTTGGCAGATTAGATATTGGATTCGGATGACGCAATGCCAGAAATGCAGTTTTAAGTTAAGAACTCACGGTACATTATTGTATAAATTCTCAGTTCAAACACGCAACGTACATATACTTTTTTTTTGTGACTTCTTGCACAAAAGAACTTGCAGCTGTAACTACGAACATATCCGTAATTACGTTAAGGGTTCAGAATATTGAGGAGTAACGTCGTCCAAAATCTGCCCGCCAAGTCAGCTGCTTGTCGTTTTTTTTTTTTTTTTTTTTTTTACAAAACCGGGAGTCGGTCCCGCCTTCACCGACCAAATGGCGACGTCGCCTGACTTGCTGGGTGTCCTTGAATGAACTGCTTGTCTTGATATGTTTTGAGCCCTGATCAATGAATCCCTCTGCCAACACAACTTTTGGGAAAGGAATAGAGAAGGAACAGTCATCTCGACGTGCCTTTTAGTAGGACTAAGAGAAAATCCTGAAGATATTGTATTGAGCTTGAGTATATTGTATTTTGAGCAGGGTTTAAATCCAGCCCCATGATCTTATTGTTACATATATTGTTGTAACGCAATTGGAACTTTTAATATCAATTAATGTTTATTAGTGGATGCCACACATGGGAGGGATACCTTCGAAAATTCGGAAAATATTCTTTAAAGACATGCGGCAATCGTTTGTCCGTACACTTCATATTTTTAGTTTCTGCACCCGAGTAAAACGAAAAGAATCTAACTTTATGTTGTACTCTGTTTCCGAGAATTGAGTAAAATGTTTAAAATGCAAGAAGAAGCCAAAGAAACACAGGACATTTATTAACAACAATAAAAGATTAAAATTATTTAAAAACATGAAGATACAAAATACGTAACTGCCCTCTAAACATGTGCTTGTGGCGATAAGGCCGTAAGACATCCAATCAACTTAACTTCTCCAGCCCCAAAATCTAAATCATAGTCTCCTCAATTTTCGGATTGAGTACCTCGTACTCGTGTCGAAGAAAGGATAAGGATAGCAAGAAAGATCTGCAGAATTTGCACGTATGTTTTTCTTATCTGTGGTAGAAATTAGAATATTGGCTTGGCAGCAAAGATAACAAACAATTTCGACTGTTATATCAAAACTGTTATTAGTTGCTGTTATTTTTCAAAAAAACATTAACTGTTATAACAATTCAGCATAGCTTACTGTTATTAAATAACTGTTGTTTGTTACTTTCTTTTTGCCCGTCCCCTCTCTAGTGGAGAGCAGGGGATGCTAATTTCTGCTGCGCCGTCAACGAAATTTCGTCCGATTGCGCATATGATGTCACACGTGAGAAGAATGTTGTGAATCAGCTTGTGAATATCGCGCGCAGTTTATATCATCAAGTGTCTTGTGGTTAACGAAAACGTCTGAACAAGAGCATTATTTTTTTTTTTGTTACTTTTTTTTAATCACTCCAGTTTTGTGAAGTAATTTGCAGATCGTATGTGGTGCATGAAAACTCTGAATATCGCACGCAACGTGGTTTATCATGATCATAAGTGGAAATATTTACTACTCGATTATTATTATATTTTTCATTGTTTCTTTATCGCGAAGTAACAATTTTACACAGTGCGTGAACAATGCTGCAACTGAGCAGTAGTAGCTCAACTGGTAGACCGCTGGCTTAGCATTCGGGAGGTCTTGGGATCGATTCCAGGAGCCGACCATCCTGACTAGGTTTTCCCGGGTTTCTCCTCAGTCATATCAGGGAATTGCTGAGATGGTCCCTATAATATAGACTCTGGCCGTCTACTTTCCAACATCCTCTACCGCACCCTATCTCGGCCTGAGCCTCAGATGCCAAAAGGGCTCAAAATCAATTCATGGTCATCCAAGTGGATGAATTTACTCGTTGAAACGGTTTGTGCATTCCTTCTGACAGCTGGCTACAAACCATGAAAGTGTGTGAAGTTGTATTTGAAATTTTTCACCATAACTCGTTGTCCAGCAAACCTGCCGTTGATTAGGATACTGTCATTTGAAATTTATTTATGCCTCTTAGGCATCTAGGCACAGGTCGGGATAGGGAAGGGGAAAGGATTCAAGAAGGTGTCTGTTAGGACCTATGTTGAAGATACTATTCCGGCATTTGACTGTTATGACTGAGGAAAAAAACGCAAAAAAAAACAGTCAGTATGGTCGGCCACTGGGATCAAACCCATGATCTCCCGAGATTAGGATACTGTCAGCTAATAATAAAGATATATATCAGATTACGGACTTTCATCCGCCTTCGCCACTGTATTGCAGCAGCCAAAGCACAGATAGCATCTAAAATCTCGAGAGGGGTAAACTTCGTCAATTTCCTCTTCAACAAGTTTATATCAAGGAATCTATAACCTTTTTTTGTGAAATAAACTAATTTAATCATACAGTATTATCAGTAGTATAATCGACGGGGGATGAGAGGAATTTTCTAAGTGGGGTATGTCCAACCTCTGAAATCCTATATTTTATTTCTGTGGGATATACTGTAGTTATTTCTCTTACTGGAAGCCTGCATACGGACGAGTTGGTTTAGAACCTGGTTTCTCAATGTGGGGGCCGCGGCCGCCAGGTTGGTCGCGGATTGTGTGCAAGGGGCTCGCGAAGTGTGTGTGTGTGTGTTCAATAGGCTTCTGAAGGTTTCAACACACAAAGTGAAACGAAACAGCTTACTATAAACAAGAAAAGTACTTTTGGGTGGTCACCGGCCAGAAGACATGGTAAAAGGGGATTGCGGCATGAAAAAGGTTGAGAAATGCCGGTTTAGAATGTATTATTAAAGATGATATCGTCTTACACTACTATAAGAATTTTGTTAATTTTGTTCGGAACTTCAGAATTATCTTTCCATTCTCTCTCATCAGACGAATGCAGGGAGAATATTTAAAATAGAAACCCTGGCCACTACTTCCTCATCCCTTGCTCAAGAAGTTGTGTTTCCGAGGGGGGATTCTGTTCCATTTCTTAGACGGCTACAAGCGAGTTTAGGCTGTAGTTGTCAGATCAACGCATAAATGTAAATAAAATAAAATATTTTTTGTAAAATCCTAAAACTTACGAATGCAGAAATTATGTGATAATAAATATACTCTAAGAATTGAATGATATAATCAAGCGGAAATTTACGACCAATATGGATCGAGTTTCGCGATCGAATAGGAGTTCATTAAAATAACGTTCTTTCAGAGGGTTCAGAGGACGATATAACAACACCTGGGGAAGATCTAACTGCAGAGCAAATCAAAGAACAGCTACTAAATGACGGCATTATTATTGACAAAATACATATTCTCGAGATTGACGGCAACGCGTCAAAGTGAAATTTGTAAAACTTTAAACTTTATTTTTATATGGGCCAGTCCAGTAACTTTGAACTTCGGCCCGTCACGATTCGCCTTTAGCTGTACAATTTTAAAATCCACACCCATACCCCTGCCGGGACTCGAACCCGGGACCTTCGAGCCCATGGTCTACCGCCGCAGACCGCTCGGCCACCCGGTCGGTGGAAGTGAAGTTTGTAACGAAGAGTTTAATACGATGTGGATGGAACACGTGTAGTAGTTTCTCATGTGTCCACTGATTGTGAATAAAGCAGTAGTTCGTCGTTCGCCCCATAACATCCGAAAACGGCTACGGTTGTCTTCCCTGAAGGTTATTTGGCAGATGCGTACAAGTTATGGAGAAGACAACCACGCGAGAAAGGAATTAGTGATCCCCCGATTCTTTGTGTTCGTGGGAAGTTATTGACAATCAACGAGGCCAATCGAACATGAGAACACTTATGAAGACAAAACGACTGATTAAGAATTGCAAAGTTCTGTACAGATATGAAACGGAAATTAAAACGGCTCAACAGCGAAAATGTAGAGAACTGCAAAGACAAATAAATAATGAAGTATTATTGCAATTTCAAGACACTAGGCGTCGGCACGGTATAATTCATGACCGTATGATTGGTATTTGGGCGATGGAAATGAAGAACAATACCGATCCATCCAGTATTCCGAAATTCCAGGCTACAAACTCGTGGGTAAAGGCATTAAAAGATAGCTTTAATATTGTATCTCGCAAAATAACACACAAAGTATCGAAGAAAGGCATTGCAGAAGACATTAATTTGGAATACCAAGCAGTCGTATTTATACAGGAAGTAAAACAACTAATATCGGAAAATGATTTCAACCCTGCTGAAGTCATTAATACAGATCAGTCACGGTTTGATAAAGAAATGCAATCTGGTCGAACTTTGGAGCTGCGAGGAACGAAGAGGGTACATGCCGCCATGGGTTCAATATCGGCAACTACGTACTCTCGTACATGATTATGCCTCTAATCAAGATGGACGGAACTCTGTTGCCATTGATGTATGTTCTGGTAGCAGAACCCACAGGCCAGTTTCCCCAGTCAATGAACGCCGACTTCCCTAACTTAAAATTACTTGCCAGTATGTCGTCTAATATAATTATGCAAGGAAGATCTGAAGATATTTCTAAATGGCGTATTGCGGCTAAATGTAACAGGTTTGACAAAGTGTCTTTTGTTATTGAATTCCTGGAAACCAAATATGGATGACGAACTCTTCAATTCGACAGTTTCGGAAGGGGCTCAACTCATTAAGAAACTAATTCCTGGAAAGTGCATTGGCCTCATTCAACCTGCAGACCTATATTTCTTTCGACCTTAAAAATATTGTGAAGTTTATAACAGATTCAGTTCTCGTTGGATCAAATATGAACTTTTCGCACCGCAATTACTTTTGCGCTTAAAATCGTTTGTACACTTTCAATTTTTGGCTCCAAGATTCAAAGACGTGATTCGACACACGTTTTTAAAATATGGGTATTTATCAGAAAGACCTGCCTCATTCGAAACACCCATAGAATTTGTTTTGAACGTGGTCTCGCTGAGATGTGTCAAGAAGATGACTGTTCACATCTGGCATTCTTACGGTGTGCTCACTGTGAAAAATGTTTCTGCCTTGACCACTGTTTAATTCTGAAGTTATACATTTTATGTAACTAGCTACGGAGGTCTCACCTATGTTTTAGAATCGTGTAAAAATTAATATCGCATTAATGCAGTTTTCGGATTTCTTAAGTTTAAGTTTTTGAACTTCAAACACCATCTTCTTCTTCATTGGCGCTGCTTACCACTTTCAAACGCTTGCAGTATTCTCATGGCTTCACCAAACCACACGATCAAAGAACAACATTGGTAAGTATTTTTTTTTATCCTCTCTTAGTTTATGTTTCCAATCAAACTGCAACTTGCCACAATTATTACCTACAGCGTAACGAATTGTTTACATTAAATGTTTTTACATTACGATCACAACTGGGTAGATTTGGGCACGTGCATGGGTGTATTTATGCGGGGCATTGCCCCTAGTCATTTCAGAAAGACGTTAAATGTGTCATTCTAAAAGATAGCTTTTAAAGTAATTGCCCCCAGGGTCTCTATCCTAAATCCGCCCATGGCCACGTGCATCTTACGTTAGCCAGATTCTCTCTTTTACCCAGGGTCGCTCCCGAGGGCGCAAAACTTGGCAATAGGGATTTTTTGGAGGGAATTTTCGCGAATTATCCATAATTTCCCTCTCCATTTACGAACCGTGACAACAGCATGATTAGTACTGCCTTTATAAATGTTTATATTATGTCCTATTTATAGATAAAGTTATAGGTTCGGTTTTGTATATACACAGAAAGCATGGTATAAAACTTTTTCCTTATACCTATTGAAACTAACGCAAGCAAACTTGGCACACGTATTGTCTACACCCTATAGTATTTTTCGAGATATATTTTGATTATGTCTTACTCAGGGCCGCTCCAGATGGGACCAAAGTTGATAGAAGGGATTTTGGGTAGAAGTTTCACGAATTCTTCCTAATTTCCCTGTCCGCATACGTCATGGGCGCAACTGCATGGCACTTGTGGAATGCTCGGTTTATTCTGAAGAGAATGAGGTATGAGCAACGACTCTCCGATGAATAGCGTTGATGCAATAGCCATTTAACTGAGAGTCTCAAATTTCCTTCAAAGGGCTTTATGGGGCATTGGGGGCTACGCCTTTGTCCATGGCACCTAATGTTTTGTCCCTGAACATGTCTCTGTTATCTCTTTCGAATGGACTATGTTTGATTCAGAAGTCTCTTTGACTAGTGAGGATTAAGATAGTAAACACGACGGAAGTAGTCGTCACCTACGACGTCATACTGACAGACTCTGACGCTACCCACTGTAAATACAACGACGAAACCGAGATTTGCTAACTCGGATTCGTGGCCGAATGGTCAAGACGTTCGCTTCTTGAGTGAAAGGTCCCGGGTTCAAACCCCTCTTGGATCAGCACGTTTTCTTTTTTTTCTTTCGAAATATATTTTTATATGCTTGTATTTATTATTAATAATTGCTTTTTTGCATTTTTCGTACATTATCTTAAATTAGTGACCATGGGAAAATGGAGGTTAGGTAAGGTTAAGTGCGGTCATGTATCTTTACATTTTCCTCTCTCAAATTCCTAGCGCGAGACGCTCTTCGACTTCCGCCGTATTTACTGTTTTCATCGCCATGTCTCTTTGATACGTTCATGACCCTTCCTTGTTAGAAGTGAGGAAAGAAAATTTTATTTTTACTTTCATGACGATTGTTAGAGAACTGTCGTAACTTTGAGGTGTCAATAAAGAGTACAAGTGTGCAATGAATGAAAATTATTAGAAAATGTAGCGAAGAGCTGTACACGGCATTAGAAGAGCAGAAAAGTATGGCTTCAGTACTCCATATTTACCTATCAACTTCCGTATCCAATTCTCTACTGGATGAGGCTTCTCCCGGAACAGTGTTTAAAATGTTTTGTAAAATTTGCTGGCCAATGAGGCCACTTGAAGAATATTTTGGTGGCTATTGTAACGGACCTAACGGTTATCCATTACATCCGTTACAACAATTAAATATATTTCGGTGACAATGAAGTTAGAACATGAAACTATTTTTGCAGCATATATAAGAAAGGAGATATTTTGTCGGTATAAATCTTATGGTTTGATTTAAACCTTAGAAAAATTAAATAAAAGTTTTTGAATAAAACAAGAACAATGAGTGAAAAATAATGTTATTGCATTGAAGTGTAAATCAGTGTACACATTATGATAATTGTTTTTACTATCGAAAGCTTAGTGTTTTCATAATCTTTAGAATATGATATCCTACTTTAATTGTATGTCTATGAGAGATGAATTTCAATTAACAGTGATTGATTTTGAGTCCGATAACAAGTTACAAACCTTGAGTCCTTTTGGGAAACTTACCAAGGAGTAATGACTGGCGAAAGTAGCAGGTACCTTACAGGTGGCGTCCACAGCTATGGGGCTTAGAATAGATTGTATTTCTAAGTATTACAAACTGCTCACAACTAATTTTGAAACGTAGCTGAACTCTGCAACTAACGATTAATTGGTGATCAGATTGACGTCAACGGATATGTATCATGTAAGCAGGAATGGGTCTTCCGAAGTAGTCGGTAATGGAACTTATGTTTCACATAATACCAGAACTAAAGGGAGAGCTTATAAAGATGATGAAAAGAAAAATAGAGAATACGATTTTCTTTTACAGATAATATTGACTAAGTTTGAGGAAAACAAACAGGACATAGTTTCTAGTTTTAGAAATAAGTCAGAAGAAATCTGCAAATTTCGGAAGACACTGCGACTGAATGAAGAAACGAGAAAAGAATTATATTATTGTCGCCAGCAAATGCATGAGAAGTTAAAGCGAATGAAAAGACAGATAGACCAAGTCAAGAATGACTTTTGAAAAATCGATGCTACAAACAGTAAAGTCCATAAAACACAACAATACATGGATCGATCATATGGTGAGATGAATAGTTGTGTGATGCAGATGAAAACTAGTAACCAGTCTGAAGAGAATACCTTCTGTAGGGATGTGAGGCTTAAAAATATGGGAGGAATGCTCGAGAAATTAGGCAAGTTTAGCGATTTTTGCCTAGGTTGCCAATATAGCCCAACTCTTTGATCTCTACAGTCTTCCGTTGGTGCTACTAGATGTCACACTATATCCTCATGAAAAGTGAAAACATTTTTGCGTGAGTCATTTGTTTGTTAGTGTCGTGAGCAGCAGCAGCTCAAGTTGAAGTGGCATATTGAACAAGATCATATTTTGCTGTTATTTTAGCAAGGTAATTAATATTTCGTATCAGTATATATTGTTGAAAACCTCATCACTATATTTCATGGATGATGTAGCTATGTGAGCATACGTGAACATAAAATGTGTGTGGGGCAATGCATTGCATTGTTCAACTACCAGGCGCGAAAAAAGTAAAAAGGTCAATAGTGCGTCATACGACTACGGTGGGCGATATGGGGCACTACACAGGCGAAATAAGGCATGTTGGGCAAAACGAAGTCATAACTGTTTAAAATGAAAGAATTGGGTATTTGAAATGTCTGTACTGAACACATCATCATAATGTTTAGTAATTAAAACGAAGATAATGTCAGGTAATAAGGAAGCTGCCAATTCCAATGCAAAGATTAAGAAGATTCATACCAAAACGAAGCAAGTGTCATCATGTTTAAAGCGCCGAGAATTTCAGCAGCTTGCTTCTAATAGTCCTGAAGAACCGACAGCGAGAAGTTCCAAGTCTTGTGAATCTTGGTTTCGTTACCTTTGTCAGGAAGGCAGGGTTGCAAACATGTGTCTTTGTGTGCCGTGTCGCAAATACGTTCATGAAGAGTGTGCTGGAATCACCGCTAAAGATCACGGACCATTTCTTTGTCCCTCATGTGAGACGTGACTTTCTAAATCTTTTCGTTTGTGTTAAACTTCTTGTTTATTTATATTGTTTCTACTTGTATATTCACTTGTTTTTCACGAATTTTGGTATTTTGTACTAAAACAAAATTCTTGGTCTTGCAATGTCATATAAATTATATTTGATTATAATGTATATATCTCAGTATTTATGATATATGAGTAATACAGAAAGATTAGACATCACTTTTGCATACTCTCTTGTTTTCTATAGCTAGTCATATTGGAAATACCATGTCCACAATATGACCCACTTGCAACATTTTTGTTTTCGATTTATTACATTTTATATGCCATTTCTAGGAAACAGATTTTTATCATTTGTCCAAATAGTCTCCCAACTTGATAGTTCAGTCGATTCGCAAGAAAAGATAGTTTTTCTTACTAAAAAATCAATATAGTTATTCAGTCATATTCAGTCCCCTTACATGAAAGAAATAAATGATTCAAAAGTGAAATCTCAAGATTAAAGTCAGATTGTAGCAAATATCGCTCAAAGAATGTTGTTGAGAGAAATATGGACATTCTGCCAGTGCCAAATGTAAATGAGTACGAAACCCATGGGTCAAATCAAGGAGAAGAAGAAGACGACGTTAGTTTTCCAACTACTGAGGGTTGTAGTATACCTTCATTTGATTATTTTGAGCATCAATTAATATCTCAAATGCCTAAAAGAGTTGAAAGAGAACCAAAGCCGAAATAATTCTAGGATGTTCCACAGTGGAAAGGGGATATTAGCGAAATGAGTCCTAGGACATACATTGAAGAATTGGCAAATTACATAGGGTGTTTAAAGGTATCTGAAATAGGAAGGTTAGCGATGGTTAGTGAAGCTATGTACGGACCAGCTGGAGGATGGTTTAAATTAATTAAGGATAAAACTATGACTTTCAGAGAATTAAATATTTACTTTCTGAGAGATTTTGGAACGAAAGATAAGATAAAAGAAAAGAACAAGGAACTAAAACGAGAACGAATTGAGTGGTACACAGTTCAAAGCTATCAGCAGAAAGTACTGGAATTAGTAGTTAAATATACGAACATTGATCATAATATGTCAGATTTGGTTTTGGCCAGAGGAATACAAACCTTGTTACCAGTTAAGTTGCAAACAAATGTAGCTGCAGGAAATTTGTATACGATGGAGGAGATGATATCTTACTTAAGGAAAATTGATATGCTTGAGAGCAAATTAAAGAACATAGTGGAAGTAGACGTTATCAAGAGAGAATAAATAACGAAAGAAGAGGTTAAATTGACAGGCAACAGAATAGAAACATTCAAAATTATTATGGAAGTGGACTGCATAATAACAGAAAGACTTTTCGCAATAGTAGATATGGAGATGAAACAGGCAATGGAATTGAAAAGGCATAAATCGCATGAAAAGTAACCAGAGTGATAACGTAAATGTGAATTCAGAAAGTAAGAATTCTGAAACAGAAAACACCAGTATGTGCTAGAGGATATATAGAAGGGCGAGTATTCCTACCACATAAAAATGATAGAACAATTAGGAGAAGAGAAGATGAAAAGCTTATAGCAAATACTTCTCCCGAAAAAAAACATATATACAATGTTCGAATGTGGATATGTCGAATTCAGTAAACAAAAGTTAAATATGATTATGGTTAATATCGCAGATATGTCACTAATATCTTTCTTGGATACTGGAGCAAGTTGCTCACTTTTGAAATTATCGTTCTATCAAGTACTTAAAAGAAAATATCCGCCTACGAATTTGGACTTAGTTGGTGAAGAGTATAATAAAATTGGGCGTGCTGAGGGAATTTTTTTGAAAAAAACATGGCAAAATTAATATTAATGTACCAATCGTGACAATATATAAGCTAACGTAGACGCTTTTGTGGTAAACACACAATTTAATGAATTGTGCTTCCTGGAACAATTTAATGAAGTAAAAATAAACTACCATGCCAAATTATTTGTTTCAAAACCCATGATGATGTTGTGCCATGTGAAGTGACAGTGAAATAATATAAATCAAATTAAGGAAAGGGAATCTCCAAAAAAGAAGAATTGACATAGAATGATCAGTCTAAGAAAAAATGAAGTTTTAACAATTAGAGGGAAAGAATCTATAACAACAAAAGGAAGAATAAGC
>JAGDQP010032989.1:4327-20938 GCA_022664845.1 Lepisma saccharinum
AGAAAATAAATTGAATTTAGTCGTGAGAAAACATTGGTACTTAGCCTTACTCAAAGCATTTCCTGATTCGTGGAAAATGCCCGAGGAAAACTTTTGTCAGTCCAAACAGATATGGCATTACCAAATCACTGTAGATAATAGTCTTGAAACTAACGCTTGCTGTGTCTTTTTACAATAAAGTGTATCCTTGTCAGCCTGTTTTAATTAAATTAAGTATGGATACAAGGTCTCAATGTAATTATATTCACCTGAAGTAAACAAGGTACTAAGTGCCATTTTCCTACTTACGTGAAAAAGACAGTTTTTAAGATTTTATTTCCATTTAAAACAAACCTTCTCACAATTTGTAAGCACCCAATAAAAGGACTAAGAAATGTGTTTAAACTTTGATTCTTACTTACGTTATAGGTCTAACATAATATATTGTTATATCTACAAAAACGCAATTTTCACAAAAATGGCACCCAGTGTCTTATTTGCATTAAGTCTTCAATTGTACAGATCAATTACTTGAAATTTATAAACCAAATATTTAGTAAAGATATAGTGCAAAATACACCTTCAATATTCAGATTTCTTATACGTTAGTTTACAAAAATTGAACATTACTAATAAAGGGATTTTAATTAATGATGATAATGTTTAAAAATTAACATGTACAAATATTGTTTAACTATTCACCTCAAATGAAGTGTAAAGTAGTGGGAATACAAACTATCCCGCTTTCATTTTTGCAGACTTTTCTAGCATCATTGTAAGTTTCATGGAGCATAAAAAATACCAAAAAAATGGGTTTCCAGAAGTTTACACGATGCATTGAAAAAGTACTGGAGAGTTTATTTCGTGTATAGTTTTGCTGCATAGCACATAAATGCACAGGGTATATTATGGGCCACAGAGTTGATGAAATGATCATTGGCGATGTGAATATGATGTTATGAAATCACTCGTGTGAACGGTTTTTCAAGAGAGTAGTATTTCTCGTTTTATTTTGCTGCCTTCTTTTTTTTCCCCTCTAGAACAGAAGAGAGCAATGTTATTTCAGCGTTTACATGGGGGCACGACGAAAACTGTCCCATAAAAGATTCTGTTGTAGATTAAATGAATTTTTGAAATGGTTTCGGACATTTGTTTCAGCGAGGATGGAAATAACAAGGGAAAAAAACGAGAGAAAGTCGTCAAACATGGGAGTGAGTTAGTGATTTCAACCTGAGAAAAAATACAAAAAAGAAAAACATAGAATTCCAGACTTTTTTAAAGGTCGGTTATAACAATGAATATAACAGCAGGGTCATTTTAGACCATGGTCGGGGTTCATTCCGTGTTATTGTTAATTCCGAAGTTCACTCCATAACATACACGCGGTCACAGATGAAAGTACTTCTCTCTATATATGCTGCCAGATGGTTAAAATTTAGGTAATTTGGAAACTCATGTATTATGTTTTTAAAGGAAAGGATGAAAAATATATTTCATATCGGAAATAGCAGGTACGATTTGTTCAACAAAGGTCAAGTAAGTAACTAACCAACATACCATATTACGGGATAAGATCTGAGGAATCAGAGCAGTGTCTCTAAGGTTCTGGGTGGTTAGTATCCCGGCTGCGGGTTGGATGTTTGTAGATATGTTTAAACGTACCAGCATATGTAGTCAAGACGGGCCAAAATCATTAGTTACTAAAATGATCCTAAATACAAAGTTTACCAAAGTTCTTCACCAATGTAAGAATAAAGTTATAGAGCAATATAGTATGATGAAACTTTTATCTTTAGCATTATTTTAACCATTGAATCTAAAGGTTAAATTGGTAACTTTATACATAACTTGATACTAATTATATTACTTTATACATATTAAATACTTTACATTAGATATTAAATTTACAGTATTTGAAAATGTACTACTTTTTATCAATGTATAAGATTAACTATTGATTTATGTAGGGATAAAAAAATACGCATACCTACATACAGAGAGAGAAAGAGAGACCGACAAACAGAAAGAATGACGAATGGAGAGGAATAAACTAAATCAATGCAACCTCACTCATTGTTTATTTCATTTGAATTTGAATATAATTTATGCCCTTTAAGCATCTAAGGTGCAAGCCGGGAAAGCGGAGGAGAAATAACTCGGGAAGGTGTCCGCCATGGCCTACGTTGAAGGTGCTATCCCGGCATTTACCTGGTGTGACAGAGGGAAAACCCTGGAAAACTTCAATCAGGATGGTCAGCCGCTAGATTCGAACCCACTACCTCCCGAATGCTATGCCACCGCTCTACCACTGAGCTACGACGGCTCGGTCTTTATTTAATCAATTTGACTAGGAATAAAATAGTGCCACACTTAGTTCAATGCGTCGTAATAGAATATTAATTGAGGAGTATGCGTGAACAAAATGTATGTGCTATCTTTTAACATGGAACATAGACTTCGCCTCAATTCGTTTGATAATTACCATTCACTCTTGATAATCGATATTTTAGAAAAGATGCGAGGATTTTTTCTGCCTCAAAATATTCTCAAATAATAATTCAAGATTACAAGTTAATATAAAAATAGCCTTTTAATGAGTGTGGAAAGCTTATATAATCCCTTCATCAATTTGATAATCTTTTGTAATTACAAATTCAAAAAATGTTTTATTCATTAGCTTTTTCTGTCATTTACTGAAGAATAACGCCTTCTTAATGATGTGTTTTAAAGGTTATTGAACACTAAGATTAAACGAAATTGTAACTGAAATTTTACAGTTTATTAAATTTAATAACATGTTTAATAAAAACCAGATAATAAACCAAAATAATTAAAGAATAGATACACTTTCACCATTGCGATGAAAGTTACATTTCGTTTCCTGAGGCGTCATAAAATAAGGTTATTTGTTTTAATGAAACAACTTCAATTGTTACAATTAATTTCGTTTTTTATGTCTACGACTTATGGTATCAGTAGCAACAAGCAATGTCCTTCACCAAGCTGGTTAGCAAGGTGAACGACGAAAACCATATATTACCAAATCAAATTTAAAAGTGATGCTAACGTCTACAAATAAATAAATAAAAGTGGTAATTATGATTTCTAAAATTAAGTTAATTTCATTTAAAATGTAATAAGACATACAAGAACAAGTCTAACTCTTTTAAGACATATGGACGAGAGACTATGTGAAAAAGGACAAAATGTTAGTTAGAGAAAAAGAAATGTGTCATAAAGTAGGTTCCATGCGCGTGCGGTGCGCAAACGGCGTAGGAAATTTCTTTCCATTGGCGGAAACATTTAATAATAAAAGTATATCAATTTCCTCAAATCTTGTCTCCCCGTGAGTGTGAAAGATGTATATCGAACTAGTGACTTCTTCTTCATCCAAGACGAGGACACTAAGCAACTAAGCATACAATCGTAAGCAAAAAACTGTAATAATTATTGTTTTAAATCACACTAGAAGAAGATTCTGCCAAAAATGCAAATAACAATCCTATACAGAATCATAAAGAAACCATACCGAACATCAAAAAGCACAAATAACCTGAAGAATGTTCTGATGGTAGAATTGCCAAATATTTCAAAAGGAACGGCAACAGAAGGTAAAAGATTCGTGCCAATCCAGTGATATCCTATTTAATGATATGAAATTCAAAGATTCCTTAGCATGTACTAAGGCCGAACCATTTTCAAACAGCTCCGTCAAATCATTTCTAATATTGTAAGCAAATTTATTATTTAGGTGAAATTAACCATGCTTATGTTTCTGTACCAATCTTGGTTTGCTATAATGAATAAAGAAATGTTTAGTATGTTTCCTTGTCAGTGTCAATAAAAAGTTCCAGAAATATTGTGGTATTTATTTTGATTTTTCTACTGAACACTCAAACATTAATCCAGACATTGTCTTGAGCCACTATGTATATTAAATTCATCATATGGATACGTAGGCAGCAATAATCTAAGTCCGTCAAAGTGTGAGGACCATTTCGGTAAGCACTTTTAACAGTATAAATAAAATACGTGGAGAAAGTCTAGGTCCGTATATCCGCTAGGTCCGTAAAACCTCAAATAGTATGGCCAGCAGTAGGACTTGAATTTAAATTTTAATGTTACTTGCATGTTTTAGACACCTTTGACTTAGGCCGGTACAGGTTATAGATGAAGGTGTGGAAAGGAAGCTCGTCATGGATCAGCGTGAAGGTATCATCGCGGCATTAACCGCGTACCGAAAATTTTTCGACGCTTTATCGAGGTATGGTCACTCGGTGCAGCAGAGTTCAAACCTGCATGCCACCCTATTGCCGATTTCGTTCTAAACAGCAATCGCTGAATAACAGGGGGTAGCAAAAGAGTAAGTACAACTGTTTAATCTCTCAATCACAAGTTAATTAAATTTCACTTTTTAAATAAAATAACTATTGATATTCAGGTAATAATTTGTTCATTTTACGAATACATAATATATGCTCATCAAGGCAAAGAAAACAATGCATTCTTTAAATTCATTATCCAACATTCATAGGAAATGTATATACATATATTGTGTTAATAATTTCCTAATTCTGATTTCGGGACAACACATATATTGCATTAATCTACATATGGTGCAATTAAAAAAAAGGATAATTTAGTCACTTATGTTGAAAGCAAGTTACTAAATAGAAATATTCATAAGCAGATATATATAGGCTCAATAAAATAAAGATCTGATATATATTTATATACCAACTCCTCCCTTCGGGGAGAGGCCGCATCCACTAGTGGATTGAATATGGCTGTGATTTATTTATTTATATATAGCAACCTCAAATGGAGAGAAGATAGCAACCTCAAATTTGGCCGATGGATACCTTAAGGTACAAGTAGCAAATTATTAAACTTAAGCTCTGTGCAATGCGTGACAACGTGGTGGTAGCAGAAAATAACTGCCGAAGGTCAGCGTCGGTCTGACCCGGTGATCCGACTTAGAACAAAACAGAGTTTTTATTATTTTCTTGGTTTGAACATTGTTTCTGTTAGGGATGATCAAGACCGGAGACGTTACGCCCTGAGCACGAAAAATACGACGCCAAAATTCAAAGTTAATTATGTTTCCCAGACTGGGTCAATCGAGTCATTCGGGCTAGGTTTCGGACCAGATCGCCGGGCACCTATGCTCGGGTCAGACTGGGTCACTAAAACTGAACCGGTTTTAGCTCTGGCGTGTGGGCCCACGATGGGTGTTCAGAACGGCGAGGCATAGAGAGGATGAACCCTTGCATGTCCTTGATAATGGTAAACCATGCGTCTTCGACACGATGCAACTGGGAGGTCGCTAGGTTGGGAGGGGTTGTGCAATCATGCGCCAAACGTGTTCAATCGGCAGGAGATCAAGTGGACACGCCGGCCAAGGAAGCAGAGGAACGTTGTGTCCAGCCAGGAAGGCTAAGACATCAAGTGCCACATGCGGGCGCGCGTTATCCAGCTAGAATTTGGTTCCCGTCAGGCTCTATGCTAAAGGGATCACAACCTGGTCCAATACATTGTCGATGTACCGTTGGTTGAACACATGTCTATCAGTGCGTACGAGACACGAAAGAGCACGGAATCCATTGGCACTTCACACCATAACACCCGGTACAGAGTTTTACTTATCAATTGAACCCATGTGGAAGGGATGAGGACTTTATCTTTTGTTCGCTTCTGCATTACAATATGGCCAAAAGTTCTGTCGGTGGATATAATTGAATGTTCTGGGTTAGGGAAGTACAAATAAACGTGCTGAAAACGGACCTGTTGTTGCTTCTAACTCACTTATAAAAGCTTTAGAGTCACCAGAAGGGGTATATTCAGAACCATTATCCCCCAATAAACGCTCACTTGCGGATTTTAACACTTAACAGCTAACGGCAAATCGTGACGGGCCGAAGTCCAAAGTTACTCAACTGGCCCATATAGAAATAAGGTTTACCAAAAGTTTTACTTGCAGACAGAGATTTCGCCAGGAATTTCAATTTGAGAAGGTGTAAGTGGAGTTTGGAAATCTGGTAGAATCACTGCTTGCAGAGACATAACTCGACTCTATCTCGTCGTCAGCTATGTTTATACTTTGCAGCAAGCCTGCTTGGCAGAACAACAGCGAGCCGCTCATCGAGCAGACGCGGAACGAGCTTGACTTAACAGGATTTGGTCCAAATTGTAGACTTAACATTTGTTCCGAAATTTACACTTTCCTCCTAATGATAGGTCTTTGATTTGATCGACTTAACGTATTCTGATTCGTTTAATATTTTGTACCAGTATAGAACTGTACTTCGGGATTTCACCCAAACCTTGACTTAACAAATTCCTTTTCTGGCTGCCTCATATATATTTAACGAATCAGTACTTAATCAATGAATCAACAATTTTAAGGATCAGTAATTAAGCACATGTGCAATAATTTGGGACAACTCAACCAATTTTCTTTTTATCAAAATAAAACACACACATAGACAACTGCATTAGCTTAGATAACGTCTTGTGCTTCTGAGACAACTCATTGGAAGGTTCCTTTTTAAATTCAGAGCATGAAGACCGTCGGTTTATATCTAACTTTCAAATTAGAAGAGGAAAAAAGTAGGCGTTAGTAAGAAATATCAGCAAGGATTCTTAACAAGAGAAAAAATGACTGAATGCCGTACCTTCAGTGTCAGTTCCATTTAATGCCATACTTCATGAAGACTACGTCAAAAACACAACCTCAGAATGGTAGTTCTTATGCTGAATTTGATGAAGGTAGCTAGCTTCCCCACCCCGAAAAAATAAGCAAAGAAAGATAATCGGTACCAGTTACTAAGCAGTGGTCTATTTCTCTTCCTCCATCTTTCTTCTTGTCGTCCTGTTCCATAATTAGCATCTGTACAATATTACCAACTCCGTATTTTTTTCCCTTTTCATCTTCATAAGAAGAAATGTATCCACCCAGTACTCTGTCATTGTTACCACAGCCAAATGGGAAAACCAAAAGCTTCTTATACAAGCGGGATCTCTAGAGCTACACAGAGGGAGAGAGAGAGCCGAGAGACAAGGAGAAAATCTGTTCTCTTAGGAAGGCTTAAACAAATAGTTGGTTTGTATGTTCTTAAAGTTTAGAAACGGAGACATTGGGAGGAACAAAATTATTCTTGCATGCAAATGTTGTCGTTTGAATTACTGAAGTTTTGGTTTAGAACTAAATTATACTTACAGGAATGGATATAAATATCCAACGTGTCACAGATTGGCGAACCAAAACTTCTATATTTTGTTTTAATTTATTTTTTGATTTTTTTATATTACAGATCAAAGAAAAATAGTCGTCTCTGATACACACTCATAGAAAGTTTGTCGATGCTCCTCTTGTACGAATCCCAGTAGTAAATTAGTAATACGTCAGGTAATGATTCTACCGCTTCTTGAATATAAATTGTATTAAAGATAAGGGTAATATTCTGAGATTGTGAAGATATTTCACTCGTTGCTTATCAGTGTCACGCATTACGCACTCATGTCGATTTTGGAAGCCATTCACCCGTTTCGTCTGAACGCTATGTTCGTCATTGTCAGATACATTGTGAGGTCTGGACACACTGCATTTATTATCTTGAGTAATCAGAATGTTCATTTTATAAGGTTCATTAAATGAAGTTATAAAGGTTACACTTGCTTGAGGAAAGATATATAACCCTATTGCCTAAGGTAAGTTTGTTCTTTGAAAGTACTTAAATCAACGTAATTGAACTCATATACTATTCTTATTTTTGAAATCACCTGACACGAACCCATTGAAAAACTTGAAACATTAGATGACAAAGCTTCAAGTCATTGAATTTACTGACCATAGATAGTTATTTAAGGCTATTTTAGGATTTTGTGTCACCAAACCTTTCTTGTGCAAGTTTGGAACACAGCATGATTGGACGCATGAAAAGAAGTTGAACAAGAAGATACAAACTATTATTGGTGACTATTTTATGATTCTTTTGGTGTACCTCAATATTATTTTGTTCAATAATTTTTGCATTTTTCAGTAAATATAACAGCAATTATTTCATTTAAATTCTCAACATATAATTAGCATAAGCGCAGACTTGTCAACCTAGAGAAGTGCCAATCCGTGAGGTTTGCAAACCTGGAAGGGGGAAATGCGGGGGATTGCATGAGAGATGAAAAGCATACCAAAGAATTCCAATACAGACGTTAATTATCACAAAAAGTACAGAAAAAAATCTCTCTCACACACACACACACACATTCAGCGTACGATAACGACTAATTTCATTTTTCACAGTAGATCTTACTTGAAAAAATTAAACTTAACTAACCGTTTTTAAAGTTATTGAAATTGTTTACGATCTGATCAGTTCAACAATTCTTCTACATACCATACTTTTTTTGTTTTTACTTCGCTTTACAGCGTCAGCTTTAACTTTTGCACTTTCTCCCAAAATGCGTGAGTTTGCAGGCTCTTTGCGTGAGAGCGTGAGTTGATACTTCAGTGCGTGAGAGTTGACATGTCTGTAAGTGTATTAGTAATTATTACAACTTTTATTTCAATTGTTTATTTTAACTATATGATCAAAATTAAAGAGATAATTTTATACAATCACATATAATATTAAATTAAAATAGTACAGTGTAATAACGAAAGACACAGACAAACTTCGCAGATGAATTTCTGAACTAAAATGACAATACAAACGTTCATAGACAGATGGTTCAAATTCAGCTTCGTTTTTTGAGATACAGTGTTCCCAACATGAAGCTGAAAATGGACTCCTTACAATGACAAATAACATGAATGTCTCGCGATAAATATAAATTGATGCCAGAAAGCAAAATGTATTTTTTGCAAGTTTATTTGCATCGACACCACGGATATTAGGAATTAAACTTAATGTCACTGTATTATCTGTGTTACCAACAATGGTATACTGCTTATTTCTTCAAATGACACTACATCGGTTGATTACATCTTTGGAATCCTCTAGTGAAGGGAAATGTAATATGCAGAACACAGCAAGCAGTGTTGCAAACTGTGAATATTATAACAAATTAAACGTTGAAAATATCAGTACATGTCAACAAATGTCCTGCATTAATATTATTCGTTTATTCATATTATGACTGAAAATTCCATATATAAGCAAAGGCTTTATTCACAAACTGTAAACATATTACAAAAAATTATGCTCGATTATTAGTTTTGATGCGTGGTCACGACACCTGCAGAGGGCCCTGTTACAAGTTTAAGCAACAAAATAACATTTTTATTATTTAAGAGTATTAGTTTTCGAACCCTTTTTTAACAGCTTTTCACCGTTAGTAAGAAATCCTTAAAAAGAACGTCTTAATATTGGAGACATATGAAGGAAGAAATAATAAAAGTGAAACTAACAACATTTTGTACGTGACTGTTAGAACGTAAACAATGCATGTCATATTGTCAGGGCTTCTCGTCTTGCTTAAACGTATTTTCTCTGCCTTTATCACAAAAGATTGACAAATCCCGGAGCAGTTCAACACTGTGATTGGTGACTTTGAAGTTTAACAGTTTGAGCCATGCATACAAAATTATCACTAAACACAACCTAGATGCTGTTCGTAAAGAAGATTATATTTAAAAAAAAAATATCTCTACCAAAAGATTCAATCATTCCCTATGCAGCTCACCTCCAAAACAGACCAAAATATCATTAATAAAATTATCATACATTTCAGTCTTATTCTTGAGTATAGCTGTTCTTTCAGAGTAAGTAAAATTATAGGAACTGATAGTGATTATATTCTACAACCAGAAGGAAACAACCTGCGTATAAAGAATCGAAGAATGTGAATCTCTTCCTGCCATGAATGACAGGAACTGAATACCAAATATAATAACGGCAAACAATTTTGCATTTCAGACCAACAGACTGCCAAACCTAACGAAATTACTTTTACCTAAATCTTTCAAATATCCTTATCATTTGATATGTATACTACCTCGTTATATTGAAAATGATTAAATGTCTTGTTTTAATTTCTCTCGTACTTATTTGTGTTAATTTATTTACATAAATGTACTACACGGACGACTTTTAATGATGCTGATTTATTTCATATTTCTTAAGTTAGAAAATTAACTTAATGTCGTAACCTCCAACATTATTTGACTAATTGATAAGCACGAGTAGCATTTACCTACTTCCTGTAATGTTATGAAATTTATTATAAATATTTGTGATAATATAGAATTTTAACTTTACAAAATCTAGTCAATGGCTATCAACTTCGTTAGTGATTAATGCACAAACCAAACGCTATGCTGCAAAGCTACTAGTTTGTTTAAAAATCCAAAGTAGTTATTTTGTTTGCTGACAGAGTGCTTTTCAATAAAAACTAAGTAATGTTGATACATCATTGAGGGCTAAAGAACAAGTATTTGAGTCCTTCCGTTCTCTTCTAACTCTTCATTTGGAGAAGTCCTTTTAAAAACTGTATTCTTTACGACTTCTATAATTCCAAAGATATAATTGTAACTAAAAATATAGAAACAATATTTTGGCATATATTTTTAGGCTTAAAATATGTCTTTAAATACACTTTCTCATTTTAGATAGGAGTCAACATGGTCTTAAGACAAGTGCACATGAAACAAAAAATAACTGTTTTTAAAATATTGATTTTTCATGTTGTTTTCTGTTTTTGTAACTAACATCTTTAGTTATTATAGCTCCACATTTTGAACAGGTACGTACCTAGTTCATTTCTACTGTTTCTCTTTCGTACACCATCTCTCCTCCATTCTATCTGAATGCACTCTTTCCACTCCCTTAGTTCTTATAAGGTTACCGTGGCCAGTTAGTTAAAAGTACTCATTCGTGTAGCTTGTAAGATGCAAGGAATGAATTCTAATCCTATAAGGAAACGGTCTTCCACTTCTCTACACTCCAACTAAATCTGTATTTACACTATGCACAATATTCATATCTGGCACGACGATTGGCAGTTGTCACATGTGGTTCTCTTTGATTCAAAAGACGACGAACCACATACACCTGCAGATACCGTTTTTAGAGAGTTGTTCCTAAATTCTTTTGATTTATCAACCTTATTACCACTTCGCTGTATTTACTAATTACATTACTCAAACAAGTAAACTGTAGCAATCTTATTAATATGTTTTGCATTTTTATGCATTCCAATGATTTGACACATTCAGAAATCTATTTTCTTTCCATCTTGTAGGATACAAATTCGAGAGTGTGAAATAAGCAAGGTAAATTCTGGCAAAACTATGATGTGGGGAGACGGTAGAGGAAAGAACTGAGGTTCCAGTGAGTAATAAGTTTACAGAACTGAAAGATGTGCCCAGAACATTCTCTGAAGTCTGAAGATGTTACTTGAAAAGAAACATCAATAGCATAAAAGTTAACGGAATGAATAGACTAAACAGATGTTTCCATTCTTCTCCAGAAGGAGCTCTGGCATGTTCTCATTTGTCTTCTCACCTTAAAACAATACTTTGTCTACTTAAGGTATCGTCAATCTGTACCTTTGCCGAGTGTTTTCTCGACCATTCTTTCCAAATTCTGCTATTGAGTACAGATACATAAATTTACTTCCTTAGAGCACTCTTAAAACAATAAAGTAGTTCCAATAATCCTGTACTAATCTTCTTAAAGCGAAATTTATTAGTGTAGTGGGTCATAAAATGCTAGTGAAAGAAACAGAGAACGGGAGAAAGTTGACACAGAAAATAAATTTAAAAAAAAGCAATTGATATAGATGTTTAAGAGATCGCATTCCACGCAGTAATGCTTCCCAAACTTGTGCGTCGTAGACTTCTGGGAAACGTCAAAACCCACAAAGAAACCCACAGAATCCTATTGTAATGTAATACCTATAAGGCTATAGAGCTTCTATTAGCGGTGGCCTTAATAGGGTGCTGTCACTGTCTGAGGTTTGATACCAAACTGTTGAATAGCCAACGGTTTGATCCCGTTCGCTACTTCTAATTTTTATGAAGCTGGTTTCTCACTAAGCTCCAGTGATTTAGGGCAAAAGTTAACATTGGAAAAGAAATGCCTGTTGCAAACTAAAATTAACTGCTAGTTTTGATTAGGTAACTAAGCAACAATATGATTTTTTTAAAACAATTTTAACTTCTGCTATGTTTAAAAAAGTAAAACTTTTTTGACTTGTTAATTACTTTTTCTTCATAAAGTTACTTTTACATGTGTTATGTAGTTCATCTTCAATATGATAAACATTTTTATAATTAATATTGTATCGTTTCTTAAGTAATTATGGAATTGTTAATTGATGGTTGTTTTGTTTCATTCTACGAGTATTTCTCCTAATTACTCTAGGGAGTAAGGATGAATGACTACTCCGGGGTTACCCCTCGTCCACAGAAACCCAATGAGAATCTACGGCCTTCAACAACAAGCAGATGAAAGAATCTGAGTGCAACATGTTTGGTAAGCACTTTCAAACAAGATGCTTGATAAGCGCTTCCAAACAGAGTAAATGTGTATAAATTAGACAAAATGCACTGCATTTTAAACTTCTGTGATACTAGTTTTTAAAATGTTGTAATCACTGAATCTGATAGCTTAGAAAAACAACGTTTTGCCTTGGAAGAAATTTGTTGCAGAATTGATGCAGATTTGCCTTACAATATCTTAGACTACATCCCTTCTTCATTCCTATTTTTCTTCCATTTTAATAGAAGATGCGGCGAGAAAAATCCCTCGTCTCAATTTAAGAAACTAGCACTCTATTTGGTGTGCTGACAAAAGAAATTACAATGAATTCGCAGACACGGTGGGGACCTTATCCATCAAAACATGGACTGACAAATGAATAAGCGAAGAAAGTCAGCGAAATACCTCAATTCGGTCATTTTGTGGAAATTATATGTAATAGTCGAATATGTGTACTTCGCATCTTCCAGTGTTTCTAAATACGTAAGAAAGAAGTTACTCGACATTTATATGTATGTATTTTTGAGATGCATGTATACAACTTATCGTGATTACAAAACTGAGGTTAAAGATAAATATAGTACAGCCTTCTCTACTAAAAGAGTCGAACTCCTGAGTTCGTGCGCACAAGAGCGTGACTAATCATTTCTTTTACACTCTCTTCTATGTTTTCCCTTGGTCACAGTTTCTTTCTTACGCCGCAAGAGAAAGAGTAAGATTGAGAGAAGGACGATGAAATGGTCGTGATGATAATAAACTTTCAGTAAAATGTGGTAATGCGATAATAAATGTTGTTCGTAGTATCTATCTTGACAGTAGAGCACTTAAAAGAGTTTATGCGTGACCATTGTGTTTCAATAATTACATCAGACACTGTTTGCATAGCTATCTGTTGGAAAATCGTGAGACACTGACTGAAAGAACGTTATGATCAACACCTCTTTCCTGTACAACTTTCGACAAAAGAATTGGAACAGCATCAAGATCGAGACTCGTGGTTGCAAAGTAAACAGAATAGTTGTTTTAATTCTTTGTATATAGTTTTTCCTTCTTCAAAGGCCTTACATTACCTCCTGACTGTAATATTTGCTTCCAAATCGAGAATATAGCTTCCAAGATAGTATCTTCAATAAACGTAGCATTCAATCAATGCTCGCATTTGAATCCGAGATATAAAGACACACATCACAAAGCTGATCCTTGCTAAGCACTAAATCCCGTCTCTATGGACGTCGTAGTGCAAACTTTCATCGCAAACCCCAGCGACAAATTAATAATATTAATTTTCTCTTTTCTTGTACCATAGACATGTAGAAAAGAAAGAGTAGTGAAATGAAAAATAGCTCCTAGTTTTCTTTTGTACTAAAACCATACCATACTAGTTTAACAGTGTGTATTCAAATAGGCAATAAATTCATAGTATGTATACGACTTGAGCATAACAGCGTCCCAAATTATATGTTAAATATTTAATACTTTATCCAAGACTTATGTCAGTCTACCATTTTCAAGCCGTCACAAAATAGAGATCCTTGAGCGTTATAGTTTTATTGTCTTTTATAATTATTCACATCTCGTCCTTTCTAAAATTGTATAAATTTAACAGGGATAATCAAATTCAAGTAGACTAGAAAAGAAGCTCTAGTCCCCCTATCAAAAAAAATGTGCAAAACTTATGCAAAGAAATGGGCGAGAACATAACTGATAAATGCTCCATTTTTTTCTCTTCCCCTGTAATTTGTATACTGACATCTACACGTGTTCTTAATAATATTGAGCTATATTTTAAAATATGTTAGTTTTATATCTATTATCTTATTTATTTACGAAACCCGTTCAATTTTGCATAGTCAATGTAAAAAATCTAATTAAAAAATTGAGTTAACTTTTACTCTTCAGCAGGACAATATTAGTTTTCAGTTTTATTGATTAGTTTTAAGGAAATTTTATTTTGTGAACATTATGGTAATTATTAAGTAATTTGAAACCAAACAGGTTTTATAAAGTTGTTGATTTTTTTCGTAAATATTATTTTTCGTAATAAGTGTATTTTGCGTTTTGAAAATATATAAATAAATGTAGTATTTGTATTTTCGCTCACGCTACAAAGTAATGAAATATCTAAACTATTCGAGATGTTTTCAAATTAACTAATTAAGTTATCATATTTCTCAATTGATTAAAATGTTTCATTATAAATAATGAAATTTTTCTCTTTTTTATTAGTTACATTCTCGGGTAAACTCTTCAATTAACGTTGGTAAAAATATAAAAACTATATTTGCATTTCGATGTTCTCAATTATTTACCTGGAATAGGCAGCAGGGCTTATTTCTGCATTTTCGTGGAATACTATCCCTATTTTAGCCTTCTCAGAAAAATCGGGAAAACGATGGTAAATTGTTTGAAGCTAAACTCTGCATTAAAATGAGGTACATAATAATATTCACCTACAGGAAATCAATTCCGCGTCGAAAGAATCTTTAACACATAAAGGACTGGGAGAAATTAAAGTTTGGTTTAGCCCCTATTAAGGATTATAGTTACTTACTTACTTACATGATAACGAACCGAAACACAGGGAATAACGGAAACAGGTACATAATAATTAAGAATGAGAACATAGAGAAAGTAAACAAATTTAAATACTTGGGAGCATATGTAACAAGGAAAAACGAGGTCACGGAAAACATAAAAAGTCGTTTAGTATCGGGCAACGCATGTTTCTATTCAGTCCAGAAACTCCTAACCTCGCAATTAATAATATCAAGGAAGTTGAAATTGAAAATATACAGAACAGTTATTCTGCCTTTACGATTGTGAAAGTTGTAGTACAACCCTAGCAAATGAACATAAATTACGAGTGTTTGAAGATAAGGTTTTAAGAAAGATATACGGGCCAAAACGGGACGAGATGACTGGAGAATGGAGGAGACTGCATAATGAAGAACTTCACGGACTGTACGACTCATTCGATGTTGTAAGAATAATGAAATCACGACGACTAAGATGGGCAGGCCTTGTAGCTCGGATGAGAGAAAAACGAGGATTATATTCCACCTTGATTGGAAAGTCGGAGGGGAAAAGACCATTGGGAAGACCGAGACAACGTTGAAAGGACTATATTAGAAGGGATCTTTTAGAAATAGGTGTCTGTGATGTAAACTGGCTAGATCTTGCCTAGGGTGGAACCCGATGGCGAACATTTGTTACTATGGCGATGAACTTGCGAGTTCCGTAAGCCATAGAGTAAGTAAGTAAATAATTCTTAATAGGGGCTATAAAACATATGCAGAAAAACGTAATGTCAGTTTCTCAGTGATTAACAACGATTGTAGTACTTTGTTTTTCGAAATCCATGTCATTATATTGATGGTTGAAAGTAAAAAGTAAAGAATTACTGACAGTGTGAGTGTGTAAAAATGTAGAATACATTTGTGGAAAACTATACAGAAAAAGAAACAGTGTAAGATTATAAGAAGGATTACGGAAGATGTACGCGTCTCTCTCTCTCTCTCTCTCTCTCTCTCTCTCTCTCTCTCTCTCTCTCTCACTCACTCTCTCTTTCTCTCTCTCCAAACTCAAACAATTCAATATTTTATGATTGGGAATATAAATAAAACATCAAAGAAGAAATACAGATATCAGTACACTAGAGTTCCGCTAATCCGAACTAATTGGGGCTGTACCCTGTTCGGATTAGCAAAAGTTCGAAATATCCGGACTTTCATTAAGCCGGAAAGTTATTTAGCGTCTTTACCCTTCTAGTGCGTTTTAAACTGTGAGCTAGTGCCAGCTTATCTCAGCGACCTGGCAAATACGTATGCGTCGGAGCTTACTTCTGCGGAGTTCGCCGTACAGTACAATACCGTACTTTAATCACAGTATGTAATTAAAATTGTACCCCCTGCACTTCTGTACTTTGAGTTCATTTTCTTGTAAGTTGTATATAAAATACACGTTTCTACATAAAAAAAATAATTTCTTTCCCCCCCCCCCTCCCCTCTTAACTTAAAGTTAAAAATAATTTGGCATATTTTCCCTGGGCTCCGTTCGGTTCATCCGGATTTTCGGATTAGTGGGACCCTACTGTATAAGAAATTGAGATTCAAAATTTGGTAAGAAAGTAAATACTAAATTTGAAGCGTCT
>JAGDQP010032990.1:0-20938 GCA_022664845.1 Lepisma saccharinum
TTGCTGATAGGGGTCCTCTGGGGCATTTTCAATGTACTCTCCAAACTCAAACGGGATAGCTATTAACTAACAATTCCAATCGATTGTAAAAGAATCTCCACACGGCCTTGAACTTTACACCAGCGCTGAGTAGTTGGTCCGGCTCAGGCGTAATGTATTGCTATACACAGGAAATGGGCCGTGTTGTAGCCCGGGTAGTCTGCAAGTGTCACAGGACGTGTTGCAATGCTCTATGCAACATGTTGGAACAGGGTGTACTGGTAATTTTGTTGCATAAGTTCAAACTGGAGTCTCCCCGATGGGCTCATATTCTAGGGATATATGGGGGTACTACAAATACTAGTACACGTGCTACTATTGGTATTATTACTATTGCAGATACTACTATTCATATAGCACAGGATATCCCAGGAATGTCACAAATACATCCCAATATGCGTAGTTTCCCAGAATATTTTGATAACAAATAAGGATATTCCTAGCATATATTTTTTAGAATGTTGAAAAACGAATATTTTAAGTTCAAATCTCCAGAATATCACTAGAATAATCTAAGAATATCTCGAAAGGACAAGCATTTCACCTATATTCGTAGAATGACCATGGGTATCATCAGCATAATGTGCTCAATCCAGATATTCCACGCATATGCGAGGAATATCCAACGATATCCCCATATATCCAAGGGATATCCCCATTCTCTTTTTACCACGGGATATCCGTAGCTTATCTCTAGGATGTACATGTAATGTATGATTAATATGACTCAATGCTTGTTTCTTGAGTGAGGAATTTGCTGTCATTTGGCATCATTGCCACGGTCTTTGTATGGAGATTTGAAAAGAGAGAGAGAGAGAAAGAACAGAGAACAAAGAGAAGTATGTGTGTGTGTGTGTGTGGTGGCGCACATGGCGCCAGGGAGATGCCCGACCTCGTCTTTCCCACATTCCATGTAACACACGCGTACACTCTTGGCAAGGATCTACAACCACGTGGATGTGTGTGAATGCCAAGGAAGGAAGGAAGCTGAGGAGAAAAGATCCAGAACAGAGAAAGAAGTGGTTCTGTAGTGTCTACCTCTTTTATTTGAAAAAGGAATCTCCGGCGATAAGCCAAAAGAGTCAACCGAGATGACTCAAAAGGAGAGCGATGAAACAAAGTGGATGAGTTTTTGAGTGGTTAAAGAAAAAAAAAGACTACAAGAATGTCTTTTGGAGATGATGACACTGCTTCACATACCTGTATCTGTCTTTCATCCTCTTCAAATACCCTTTCCTTTCTGCTTTTATGGTCCCGCACAAATTTAGCAAACTATGACGAAATCTGCGAGCTGAAGAGGCAGCAATATTTGGCTACGACGGGCATCAAAAAGTGGTCAATTTAACTTGTATTTTCACACACGTTTCTAAGTATATCACGGCTCCATTCCTTTCTTTTTTTAAAAAAAGAAAGGTCAAGTTAGAAACTTCGACATAATATATAGCATTGTGAAGATACGTAAGTGAAGGCTTCACGGAGAGGTATTTTTCTTAGAAATTACAATTATTATAATAGACATTTTTATAACAAAGTATTAAATAACCTTTGTCTCTTAAGAAAAATATACTTCGCAAGTCATTAACTTAAGTAATTTCACAATTTCATACGTTATGCTGAGATTCTAATTGAATATTAGTTTTTTTTCTCTAGATAATGGTATGGAACCATAATACACCTAGAAAGATATGAAAATCCATGTTAGATTGAACACTTGATTTATCTCCCGTCCTGCTGAAGTAATGCTGCCTCTTACTTAAGTAACTATAACATGTTTGGGGCCAAGATTCCTTGTAAATTAAGGACAGTTTTCCTATTCAAATAGTTTACCCGTTTGACGTTAGATGGTGTTGTATTCTTACAATGTTATCCATGAACGTCAAAAAATTCTAATGACAATAAAAGGAGAATGAATCGTTTAGAATTTTGTACGCTGTTATCGATGTGATTGTTTTCATCACTAATATCATTAATCACTAATAGAATGTTCTGGCAGTAGGTCCGTCAAAAACAAGTTTATTCTTCCGAGTTCAGTCCTACTCCTGGTCTTACAATGTTTCCTATTTTCTCTACCTTTCTTCATGAACTATATCTTAACCATTTTTTCTTCTTCTTTAAACATATTTTGAATTTGAATAGCATTTGTTTCACTCTCTTTCTTCGGCACTTTCTCATTGCATATATTTTGTTTCCATTTGATTTTTCAAACGCACCTGGATCCCGTTCCCAAGGTTTTAAATCTTTCTGTGACTTTATTTAGTATTTCTACTCCACATAATAACAGGGCTTCAGGGAGAAAGAAATCTTTCTCGACTCCTTGTCCATCGGTCCACAGAAAAGACTTGTTTGTTGTTCTTGATTTGTTTTCGCATAATCTCTCTCCTTATTCCCCTGTTCCCTCTTTTATAATGTTTCCTCTATAATTGTTGATGGATCTCTGTTTCACCTTTTCATGTTCGATTTCAGTGTTTCCTGTAATTTCCTTGGTTCCAATTAACACTCCTTGCATTTCTTCTATAGTTATCTAACTGACAAAATACCGCCATGAAACTATTCTTTAATTAAAACAAGTGAGGCGGGGCCCAGTCGGGGGACTGTGCGTATATATATACCACTGCCAGAGTTCAGCAGCAAGCTTCATGTATGGATGATCAATGTTCCGTTGGATAAATTGCGGCGAGACCTTTCCATGGACATCTCAACCACCTTCCTAGCCCAAGAAGTTCCGGAGTTGAAAATTGTCCGCCTCCGGAACTCAGGACCCGCCCATACGATCTGGATGAATGATACGGGTTTGAATTCGTCTCGCCGATACCTTTCCGACAACACCTCAACCACCTTCGTAGAACTAGTAGTTCCTGAGTTGAAAGTTGTCGACGACAGACGAACAGAGCGGTGCTATTAGGCTTCACAGCACTTAGTACTAAATCCATTTAAAAAAAAGTACGGAAATGGGTGGTTTCCTTTGAAAACACCGATTCAACAATTATAAGTCTATATTGTGATCGTAGTAATGAGAACTTGCAACCTATTTTTTTTTTTTTTTTAGGGCTATTAATATCGATTGAAAACAAGTGTTCCAACGATTTGCATCAAGAAACTATATATATTTTAAGTGATACGCCTCTGAAAGCTATTAACACTTCCTTGTCAAATACTTTTTGATTTCCTGCCTACTCGCTGTTAGGTTAGGTTAGCTATTATTGGACTAGTCAATGATATGTAACGTTAGATTAGATTAGATAAGGAAAGGTTAGGTTAGGTTAGATAACGTTAGTTAAGGTTAGCTTTGTTTAGATAAGCGTAGTGTATGTTAAGTAAGGTTAGGGTAGGGTAACCATGAGAGTCGAAATCGTAACCATATATGATTTCAAAATAACCTTCGAAAAGATACGTTCGTAATTGTTGCATATTTTACTAAAATCGGGTGTGTTTTTTTCTTTTTGTGTGTAGTACTAGACACTAGCATTGACTGCAAACAGCTTCATTTATTTCCTTAAGCTGAACATGCCATGCAGTTCATTTCCACTTTTCATCTCTGGGGTTTATTTTCTTTGCACAAAATATTTATTTTTAACACGTTGGGAAGTTGAACTTTAGTTTGTTTTAAATTCCTTTTTATACCGATCCATCCAAAAACTGGGAGGGTGAAAACAAAATCCATAAGCATATATTAATAGAAATATATTTTCTTTACATGTAGCCTGAAGTGGTTCCGTTGTATATTTTAGGAATGGATCCCAAAATAACATTGAGAGAACATAAACTGTCATTTTTTCTTTCACTAATGTGTTGTTTTTCCTATTCTTTGTCCAGAAGAGATATTTTTGAAACAAAACGTTATGAATCTAAGCCAAAATGTATAAATATGAACTATGAATTCCGAAAGATTTATAGAGAATTTAAAAAGTATTTTTTAACTGACAAGGAAGGGTCACGGTTCTCAAACACACAAATTCTATTCACACCTAATACATCGCAAGCAACATAACGAGATATGTAATCACCAAAATTTAAGGTGCCATGGTCCAGGGGGAGGGGAGCTAGGGGCTCCGGAACTTCGAATGTTACAAAAATGTATATAAAGGCAGTAGTGAGGTTTTAATGAAATATCTTGAAAACAGGAAAAGTAATCAAAATAAAACTTGCACAGCATATAACAGACCACAAGTAGTCACAAAAACCATAAGCAGTGTTGCCATTTAGGAAGCAGTGCTGCCAACGCAGAACAAAGTTACATTTTTTTTTAAATAGCATTATATACCAATTAATGCACAGTGGAAAAGTACTGGCAATAGAAAAGAAAAATAGTACAAGTTGGTTGCACAGTGTTGCAAACTATGGAAGATATATGAGCTGAAAGTTGTCGGTTTGGAAAATATATGTGGAGACACAGGCCAATAGGCTGGTATCTGGAATAACAGTAAAAACGCTAATCAGCACGTATACTGCCGAGGATTGGGGAATAGCGAAAACATTGTCACCATGAATGGAATCACGTGTCAAGTAAGATATATTTAAAATGCACTAGTAACAAACAAAAGAACATTGTGAACGCTGGTACCATAGTGTTGCAATCTTCGTGTTGGTGTGATATATTTTCCATAGTTTGCAACACTGTTCAACCAACTTGTACTATTTTCTTTTCTATTGCCAGTACTTTTCCACTGTGCATTAATTGGTATATAATGCTATTTAAAAAAAATGTAACTTTGTTCTGCGTAGGCAGCACTGCTTCCTAGATGGCAACACTGTTTATGGTTTTTGTTACTACTTGTGGTCAGTTATATGTTGAGCAAGTTTTATTACAACCTCACTACTGCCTTTATATACATGTTTGTGACATTCGAAGTTCCGGAGTCCCTAGCTCCCCTCCCCCTGGACCATGACACTTTAAATTTTGGTAATCTACATATCTCGTTATGTTGCTTGCGATGTATTAGGTGTGAATAGGATTTGTGTGTTTGAGAACCGTGACCCTTCCTTGTGAGCACAAGAGAGAAAAGACATTTACAATATATGAACTAGTGATAACGATTGTTTCCTACGAAACGGCACAATAAACTTTAATTCCGCTCATGTCTTCTATCTTGATTATTTTTTTCCTTATTTCCCCTTTGGAACATGGCGAAACAGGCTGTTATAATTGAGTACTTCCACGTAGTCTCTCGCCTAATCAAATGTGAATAATGGATCCAATCACAGGTAAAAGTAGGCTCTTTAGTTGATGCGGCTTGACATTTGAAGCAAACAAAAACTTGCGTTGGATCTGAAGAACAAATTCTTTTATTGTGGTACAAAGTAAGTAGACAGTATTTTCTTTCCAAACGAGGAACTAAGTTTACGCGCATGCATAACAAGCCAGCTGACGTTAGAATACAGGTCGTAAGCATGAGCGGATGGACAATGGATACAGAAGTGGCCTGCATGGAGTGCGATTCCGCGAGGAAAACTGCTTCGACGATGGATACTTACGTGAAGCAATTGTTAGAAAACTGGGAATGTAGGCTCTTTATTCTCTTTAATTCAACCACCTTTTTGATGAACATCATCCCAATATCTGGAAATTTCTTCAAGATCTGGAGAAAGAACAATCACTGAATGAAATGCTAATGAAACAGCTAATTGCTAGGAATGAAAGACAACCTGTTAGGCATATTTACAGGCCCACATCATTAGAAGAATAGTTGATCACTATGCGAACAGACCATTGGTTGACTTCTTGCGCGGTATTCCGCACAACTTTGATCTTCAAGTGTAGAAAACAGCGTTCCTGTGTTGTGTGTGTTTGTGTATCGAGTAGTAATAAACATTTTTGTAGTAATCGTATTCCAGTTAACATAAAAGACTTATAGACTGTTTTGTAAAATATTAAATATTTTAGTTCCTGGTAAATATTATTGCTGTAAATGCGCTGCGACGAAATATTATTATATATAATCAGCGACGATATATTATTGTATTGCTTTGTATTAAATATTTTAGTTTCTGGTAAATACTAAATATTATTGCTTTGTAAATATTATGGAACATTTACAACGACCAAACAAATTTTATTTTACGTCTCGATATAGTTTTAGGTATCATATTAATGTTGAGACATTTAAAAAATAAAAAAAGTACATTAAATATATTGAGGTTTTTGGATCTGAGTAGAACTTTCTCTGGTAAAAATATTCTAAGAAATAACCAAAGAAAAGTGGATAGTTCGGTTTTCAAGATAACGGCGGGGAGTGGAAAAAATACATTAAAATCAATCACGTACATCGATCTGAGTCGAACTTCGTTTGTTTGAACAAATTATTCTAAGAAATAACAAAGATAAAGCAGAAAGTACATTTTTCAAGATGGCGGTGAGAAGTTGCCAAATAAGTACATTAAAACTATCTTATCGCTGTTTTGGTAGTCTCAGCTGTTTTGTTTTTTCGTTTACTGTTTTTGATGTTCGCTGTTTCGGTCAGGCGCTGTTTTTGCAGTCGCTGTTTTGGACGGACACCACCCAGATGGACTTTCCTTATAAGTGATCCCCCTTACAGCCTTTCTGGAACCTCTGAAAGATGGAACTGCTCCCTTCTGTGACTGCTCTATGGATTATTGTGCTTTCCGGACTCTAATGAAGCTATTCTCAAGGTTACTACAGTTACATAACTTCCTGGATGGACTCCTGTTAGAAGCGACAACCCGAACTGCAGAGTCTTAGAAGTGTCGTAAGATGGAACTGCTATCCAATAACCCACTACTATGAGTGCTTTGGATCATGGTCTCATTCCAAATGGTTGCTTATGAGACTACAATAATCACAAGACTTCCCAGAAGGACTCTTCTTAGAAGCGACAACCTGAATTGCAGCCATTTGGACGCTAAGAATGATGGCAGAGGTGAAACTGCTATCCAATAACTCCGTCTCCTTACTGTGGCTGCTACGGATGGTGATGTCTTCCGGATTCATTAATTAAACTGCTTTCAAGATTACTACAATTAGATTTCCGGGTGGACTCCTGTTAGGAGCGACAACCATAATTGAAGCGACTTTGAAAGCTCTGGAAGATGGAACTGCTATCCAATAATAGTCCGTGACTGCTACGAATGATGATGATTTCTAGACTCGTTAATGAAAACTGCAAGACTACTACAATTAGAAGACTTCCGCGGGAATTCCTGTTAGAAACTACAACCCCAATTGCAGTAATTTTGGACACTCCGGAAGAAGTAACCCCGGACTGTGACTACCCGGAATGACGTGCCAGTTTTGGCCAGAAGAATTTGTGAAAAAATCATCCTTGTATTCGTAATTAAAGTACGTTGTATGCAATAACTTCCTGATGTTGACGCTAGGAGGATATGGTAAGAAGAGAGAACTGATGCGTAGCTCTCCTCTGCCTATCACGTGGTTCAGCAAAAGACTAAGGAACTAAAATGGGATTTAAAAAAAGCGCTCTTGCAGTTGATATTTTTGTATGTTTGCGCTAAGCAATTTTTATATTAGAACGTTCTTGTGTATATTTTATTGTTTGTTTAATTTTTGTGCTTTTTGTGAAAGATATAATCAAGGAAATGATATTTTATTTTTTGTTAATTTGGTATTTGGAGTAGAAATATATTAATTGTATGGAAGTAACTGTACTAATAATAGTCCGTATGAATATTATTATTTAGTTAGCATGCGTAGTAAGGGTTATAGGATGGTAGTAGTAAAAGGACACAAGGTTTTGGCGGAAAATGAAGGTATTTCTAGTTCGTGGTGCGACTTTAACCTGGGGTTCAAGGATTGTATGTGGTATATGTAAAGTTCTTGGGTTTAAGGAGGAATTTTAGTGCATGCTAGAAGTGAATCTAAGGGACCTAATCAGGGTTATTTGGGTTGATTCCCATGTAAATCTTTAAGGGAAATTTTTAGTAGTTTGCACACGATGCTTGTACGGGTTGCTGGGGTCTGGTTTCTGTCTTGAAGGGTATGTGGTTTGGAATCAGCGTAACCAAACTATGGTTAATTTGGTTTGATTCCAATGGATCTCTAATGGGATTACTTATCGGGATCTATTTGCCTAGTCTATGATGATGTTATTTCGTAACAGGAATAAAGTTTTTAAGTTGGCTATCTACCTGACAGCAAGCCTAAAAATATATTTCTGATGCTTTATTTCCAAAAGTGTGATTTTCGTTTCTATCAATTGTGGCTTGAATGAAAGTTAAAAAAATATTTTTGTGAGATTTTAAAGACCGTTAGAAAAGGTTTAAATAAATGCAATAATTTGGGAAAGAGAGATGAGAGACCTTTGTCCGTCGAACTTTTACAAGGTATGAACTATTGGTAATCTTCTCCCACGTAATTTGCTTTTTGGTGGTAGAGAGACCTTTTAAATGACAACTGAGTTTGATCGGATAAATTCAAACAAATTTCGGGGAGGCCTTCTGAACAGAATTTGCTCTATTATATCATAGGTAAATTTCGAGAGGCCTTTTGACTGTAACCTATAACTTTTATATTGAGGAAAGCTTAAAGCAAGGGAGAGGCCTTTCAGATGTGAATTGAAAGTAATTCTCTGTAATGTCCTACCCCAAAGGAGAGGCCTTTTCACTGCAACCGCCCAATTTATGTCATTTGCTTGTAGCTGTGAAGAAGCCTCTTGGGTATGAATATTCTGGCATTATATTTAATCTCCGAAATATAAGAAAGCCTCTCCACTTGATATGACTTTTTAATGCTCGTTTAAGGGAAATACCTTATAGATGCGAAGAATACTTCAATACAAACAATTAACAGATAGTATTGAAGAATAAAATTAGTTAATTAGGGACAATTATTCTCTCCGAATATTTCGAAAAGACAGAACAAAATCTTGCAAGTTTAGCGGTCGATTGTAGAATTGTCCCTAATTCTGAAAGTTAGATTTGGAAAGCTGAAGCTAGACCTGATTCCAGCAAACAATATATCAAAATAATTTCAAATGTTGCGACTTTTTCCTTCCGTTTGTGTACGTGTGTGTGTATGTGTGTGTGGTATGTGAAATATTTCATGAGTTTAAAACGAATATATAACAAATGTTTTTGCAAAGGAGCAAAGTAATATTCAATTAAACAAATGGCAGTGATGTGTGTTGTTGCTCCTTGAACATCGTATGATTATGTATTGTTTAATATTGTAGATATCGAATTGCAGAGAATCAAAAGTGCGCAGGGTCTTAATTAAAGTGTCGTCTGAGGTGATTTTTCATTTCAAGCCAAAGCTTGATTTTCCTGCAAAGCAAGAAATGTTTGCATCATAATATCTTCATTTGGAAGTGGATGGATGATCCATTTCAACTTTTTTCTTCTGCAATATTTTATTTTCTATTACATTTTCCTATCAACAACGAACAGCATTTCCATCAGGGAAAGTAAGTCGAAGACTGGAACCAAATTTTGCCTACGACTGATAGTTTTCCACAGGTACACCTGACGTATGCTGGATCTGGTCGCTATGTTATTAATGCTTTCCTGGGATGGGAAAATGTGTAGATTTCTTTGACCATCTTACATATTTCTGTGACCATGACCACATTACATAAAACTTGATTTGATTATGATACATATTTTTATATTTCATGTTCACATTTTTAACTTGATCTTAATGACAAATATAGATAGTTAATCGTCCACTTTAAAGTAATCATTTGGACTTCATACACAGAAGCCACAGTATACACCTTTGCTCCTCTTTGTTGAGCTGATCAGATATAAGTGAACTTAGAACATAGGTGACAATACAGTCAAAATATAGGATCACTGAGTCACGAACATATTATATACCAGACATTGAGTAATAAACGATCAAATAAGTAGTTAGACTTCGAAAAAGCAATAATCTAGGTATTGTACTGTGGAAGACTTGTTCTATTAACTTACGTAATAATTGACGGACGTTTTAGCGTACATATACTCCAGGAATTGCTATTTATTCAAAGAACTACACTAAATACGGTAACGTAATCACTATAAACGTGCAGGTTACAAGGTCTGAAATATTTGATGAGTTTATGTAATCTTGTGCGTCTATCATGGTGTGTACTAATTTTGTGACTTATGGCATTTTATTTAATCCCACCACCACTCAGTCCTGTACATTATTGGTATTTTACAAGTGAAAAAAAAATCTTTAAAATAGCAGTGGGAATCGAACCCACGACCTCCGCCTTACTGGGGCAGTGCTCTTACTTACCAACTGTGGACAGGTCCACCTCATAAATTTCTTTTTAATTTTGTCTCACAAACTATAGGTTTCCTTGAGTTTTTCCGATTTATAAAATTTCCTCAATATTCCAGATTTTCCAGGGTGGTACACACCATGAATTTAAAACACAAAAGTCTAATTTTCGACATAGCAAGAATATTCATTATAGGCAAACCCGCCTTTAGTAATAAATTCCAGAACAAACCCTGAAACATATACAAACAAGGTTGTATAATAAATGAACTAGTTGTATAAATTACTTAATTTCAAATTTTAAAAGAAAAGAATGTACAGTAATTTTTACATATTGAAACAGTTATATATTAAACGTATTAAAACAGTAATTATATATTAAAACACTAATTCATATATTAAAACAGTAATTCATATATTAAAAAAACAGTATTAAAACAGTTATATATAGCTGCCGACACATGCACATACTCTACACTATATATAAAGTTCTTATATTTCATTCGGAACATCATTGTCATCACGAATTCTCACGGATTCGCACGAAATCGAAGGCACTGGAAAAACTTAAGACACTATCAGAGATGTTTTGGAGACGCTCCATGGGTTGTTTATGGCTCTCCATATATTTAGTTCGCCGGCATTATTATCAGTTCTCTGGAAATGATAGTTGCTGATGGGTCAACAACAACCATGGTTTTATGCTGATAAATACGTTCTCGGAATACGCCACGGAAAATCTTCATTTGTTACATAAATCCCGATCTCGTCCTTGCCACCTGGGTGCTATAACCATTCGACAATCACAGCCAATTTTCTATGTATATGGAGCATTCCTCTTGGAAACGTTGCAAATTTTGCAGTGCGAAACATTGCAACAAGATCTCCTCACGTAGCAGTGTCTGGATTTCAATACCACCAGTTAAAAGCTAATTCATTTGAGTTATCAGTAATGTTTCATATACACAGAAAATAACAGAGTTGTGTTTTGGTAGTCTGTAATGACTGCGTCATTACTTCGTATTAATAATCTATATAATTTTTATTAATTAAGTTTTTGTACAATTGTAAGTAAATATTCTATTTTTGTATGATTTTTAGGATTGGCCAATCAAAGAGTATTGAATATGCAAGAAATTTTGAGGAAGTTATGTTTTAAATATGTAATACGTGTGTTTTTGAATTATTGCTTTTTATCTTGTTTATTTCTTTTCTATTCATTTTATTTTTTTAAAGTACAAAATATTAATGGAATTCTATGTATGAAAAGTAGCATTTGGTGCCACTTTTCATACTTTTCATCCTTTTAAACAGGAGTGTTTGCTTCGCTGCTAAAATCAACTAAGGTTATACCAGTATATAAAAATGTAATAAACAGAAGTGAATAATTATCGTCCTATCTCTGAACTATCTTGCTTCTCAAAAATATTTGAATTAGCTATGAGAGTGCGATTAAATAATTTCTTTGTTTCAAATCACATACTCTCTCCTTCCCAACATGGTTTCCAGCATCAAACAGCATTTTTTTTTATTTCATCGCTGATGTGTCTGTTGCTCTAAATATAAAAGAGAATGTTCTACGTATTTTTGTTGATTTATCGAAGGTTTCGATTCCATTAACCATAGAGTTTTGTTAAATAAATAATCTCATTATGGGATCAGGGGATTGCCATCTAAGTGACTAACTTCATACTTGTCTGATCGAAATCAAATTGTTTCTATTACCAGAGAGGAAAGTGGTAAGAGGTTCTATTACCAGTCGTCCTCATTAAAGATATCAAAAGGGGTCCCACAAGGATCAATATTAGGCCTCTTTTATTTACTATATATATAAATGACCTAGTAAAATATTTACTTCCTGAAACATAAACACTGTATGCAGATGATCTAAAAATACTTATAACAGAGGATGATATAACGGAGTATACTACAAGATCTATGGAAAAGCTTGTTGCCTAGTTACGAAAGAATAGATTAGTTATGAAAATAGGAAAACTGCTGTCAGTGGAATTTCCCCAATTTTACCAAGAAATTGAGAACAATCCTCCGCACGTCATGCTTTGGGCGGGGTTGACTGAAGAACACATCTTTGGTCCGTACTTCTTTGAGGGTTCCGTGACCCAGGTTATTTATCTGGAGATGTTGAATGATTGACTTCTTTCACAGCTGCAGAATTTCGGCATCAACGACACGGTTGTTTACCAACACGATGGAGCTCCCGCCCACTTCGCACTTGATGCTCATGAACGCCTGAATGAACTGTTTCCTGGCTGGTGGATAGGATGTGACTCCCCAAATTCACCAGCCCCTTATCCTTGGCCGCCTCGAAGTCCGAACCTTACGACACCATTCAATGCCCTGTGGGGGATCATGAAATCATACGTCAGGAAGAAGCGGTACGTGGACAATGATGCTCTGTGGGCAAGTGTGCTTGAAGCCTTCCAGCATGTGACACCGCAGCTGCAAAAATGGATGAGTAGGAGGACATGGAGGCGTATCAAGCTGTGCAGGGAATAATGGTGGTGCACATACGGACGTTTTGGACAAATAACTGTTTAAGTGTTATTCAAGTTACAATGAAATAATTGCACGTGGAAAAGGACTTTCTGGACACCCTGTACATTTTCGATACCCGAGGTTTCGAGTGTTATTGAAGATGCTTCGCGGGATAGAGGCCGACCCTTACAGGAATATTGTTATTAATTGTTTTTTGTCCTACACTGCAAAAACTGTGCCTTTCGCTACTTTTGTTTTAAATAAGCAACTTCAATTGTAGTGTTTTTTTTTAGAAAACGGGGGGGGGGGGGGGGAGATTAAATATAAGTTTTTTTCCTTCTTGTTTCTTTTACATGTCATGGAAGTAAATCTGATGTCTGTTCTTAGCATATTCTTGTTTTTTGTTTAATACACTAACACGTTCGATTTTATAGGTCTAGTCTTAAAATAAACTTTCATTACTTTCTATCACTCTCTCTCTCTCTCTCTTTTCCTCCTAGACAGATGAAGTGCTGTTCTCAAGAGAGTGTAGTTATGTGCACTTTAGGTGGAGACGCGAAATGTTACATAGCGATATTTCATACCTTCATTCCTTTCTCCCTCCCCATTTTGTACCATAGAGTTTAAAAAAAAATGAATGTAAACGTATGTCGTCCGAGTTTTATCCTGTGAAAACAAGATGTCAGCACTAGTTGATTTGTGAACAGCGTTAAAATGGGAGAACAATCAGGAAGAATATGTGGTGAAGTGAAGTTTAAAAAGAATTCGGGGGGGGGGGGGTTCGGGGGGAGGGCATTAAAAAAAGAAATGAATATTGCAATGACATTTGTTACTTGGCGCCAAGCTGAAAACATTGAGGATAGTAGTATCCTATTGCGGCGGACAGGTTTAGTGTAAGGTGAGCTTTCAGGTCAGGGTTGCCATACTTTTGTCCTTTTACAGATCGCCCGCCATATGGATGATTCCGAGGCGGAGTGGGGTGGATAGAAAGAAGAAATAGACATCTGTTCTTTGTTATGTTAAAAAAAAAGAATTTGCAAGTAGTTTTGTTGAAAGAATTATTTTTAATTCTTATCCTACAACCAAGGCTACTCAACGCTTTCAAATTAAGATTTTTCATTGCTGTTTCAGATTCCTGTTCAAGATGATCAGGCAGAAATAAATAAATAAATTAAAATTACAATTATAATTAATTAACTTAAATAAAAAATAAAAAAATCATACCTAACCAAATCTAAGGCTCAATTACAACCTATTCGCACGTCCGTTACTGTCGGGAGTTTTTGCGAATAAAATGTCTTCTAAACTCTACGTAAAATTAAGGAATCTTTTGGACATGAAGAAGAAGAAGAAGAAGAATGGAAAAATCGGCTGGACCCAAAATGTACGTAATATGGAAGAACTGTAAAGAAGTAACCAAGCTATTTATAATATACTGGGGCTAGTAAAAACAAACTGGTTTTGGCAGTCGTATAAATAATGGTACCAGGAAGCTTCACTCGCGAATAGTTTTTTTTACTGTTGTTTAGTAAAACGGCCGGCTTTTCATATCCGCGATCGCCGGGTGCTTTGCTTGAAAATTCCATGATCACCCAATAGAAATACTTCTTTTTTAAAGGGATTCCGCAAGGATTTTCAGTTTTGGGGTGTAAAGTTAAATTTGAGAGGGTATAAGTGAAGTTTTGCACGATTTCTATAGATTTTTGAACATAAAAAATTAAATTTGGGGATGCGTTCGAAAATTTATGTCGGGGCCTGGCAGAATCACTGACTTAAATGCACGTTTCAATTGGCTACTTAGGCAAATTGCAAGCGAAGCACGCGGCTGGCACGTGCATAAAAAGCCGACTTAAGGCACTAATAATGAGAAAAGACTGTCTTGAAGGAGTTGCCGCCAGCATTAAAATGATATGAAAATTTAAAATTGAAGACTGAAAATCAAGCAAGGGGAGTGTTGACACTACCTTGATCTCAATCAACAAATATCCCTAGAATTTTCCTTTCTCCTTCAAATTATCCAAACATATTGACGGAACTGTTTAACCTTCATTCTTTACATTACCATCAGGTTAACCTCATTATAAATGATCGTACGAATGATACTGGAATTGTAGATGCGAAGTCTAAACGGAAATTAATGTCTACTATTAAAGTGAAGAGGACGTAATAAGTATGATGTTTTGTACCGTTAATGAACACACTAAAATGTTGCTGTTCCGAGGGCGTTGGTTCTAAACGTGACAAAAAGAGTTCCGTGTAACTCTTAAGGTATATAGAGGGTTCTCATATCAATGATTGGCAAACAAAAGAAAAACGTGCATGCATACGAAATTATGGATTACCGTTGCGGACAAGATAAAAAAAATAAGGCAGCTCGAAAAAGGACAGAGACTTACTTAAGCAAATCTCCTACTATTGCATTGATGATACAGGTGCCAACGTGATACGCGTTTAAATATTAAAGTTTTAGTTCTCGTGGCCAGGATTTTTTTAACAAAAAGAAGAAGAAGAAGAAGAAGAAGTAAAAGAAAAACTTTTAATGGGAAAAGACTCAAGACAAGGAAAGAAACTGATTTTGTTTGCTCAATCGAAATTTTGATAATAGCAGCCATCGTAAGACGACGTTCCCGAGGCAGTAACATGTCCAACTAAATCCAATGATCTAAGTTTGCAGTGACGTCACAGGTGAGTAATATTGCGCTCTTTTTTTGTTTTAAGTGTCTATCCATTCAAAGGAGGTACACCTTTTCTTTGGAGAGGGAATTTGGTTAGGGTTCGGCTGATCCTGCAAGTTTGGTTCCAATCCATCCAGTCTTTCTAGGCTAGACCCAAGAGCCGAACCCTAACCGGGAATTTATTTTAGAAGGGATTTATTATGGAGGGCAAATTGGGAATTAGGGTTATCTTTTATTCATAAAGTTATTCATACCCGTTAGTTTGTTCATCAATTTCATGAAGGCACACAAGGATTGTCTCGAAGATTTTACTGAAACAGGATGTTAACTGGATAGGGCGATACGATGAAAGGTTCCTAGAAAGTTTCTTTGGTTTCATGAAAAGAAGTGTTTTTGAAAATTTCCAGTGCTGAGGGTAATAGCCTGTTCGGAATATGAAATTGTATACAGTTGCTAATAGTATGTGAACAATGTTTACGAGGAGATGATTTGATAAGCTTGTAGGTTATTTTGTATAAAATTCTGCGCTGCCTGTACATTTCACTCTTATTTGATTGTCTGGTCCAATTAATAACATATATCGTTACAATTTAACTTAAACGAACCAAGTCTAACCTATCCTTCCTACCAAGACGCCGTGGCTCAGTGGTAGAGCGTTGGCTTAGTATTTGGTAGGTCTTGGGTTCAATCCTAGCGACCGACCATCCTGACTGAGGTTTTCCAGGGGATTTCCTCAGCCACACCAGGCAAATAAATACCGGGATAGTATCTCCAACATAGACCCTGGTCGATATCTTCCTGCATCCGGTCTCCTCTCCTATTCCGGCCTGCCTTAGATGCCTAAAGGTCATAAATAATATTCAAATTTAAATTCTAACCTATCCTGCCAACCGTGGATTCTTTTAACAAAGAGAGCATAGAAATGTCGGCGACGTGAATAGTAAACTGCACGCTTATAATTTTATAATATTTAAAAATAACAAAAGTTCATTTCAGACGGCATCATTCTAAGGAATGTGTGAAGTGAGTGAACTTTCAAAAGTTCTTATAAACCAACATGATTTGTTCAAAAATCTCGGTTGAACCTAATATATTACTGTATATGTTTGCTATCAGAATAGTTTTGTATTTAATAGGGCATAATTACAAAATAGTGAACATCAGAAAGCCGAAGATTGAATCATTATTATGAATTGTAATTTAAAAAAAGTAAAGTAAAGTATCCCCTGTCCGATATGTTAACGGCGCATGAGGGATGTGGAGGTAGCGCTTCACATATTCTCGATCTACCATGCAAAGTGAAATGGGGTGGTCAGCCCCACGCTCGATCGCCTTTATCTTCCCAAGGTGCCCAGGAGTACACGCTGTTACTCAGTCTAATAGGAGGCTGAGTGCACCTCAGAGCGCCAGGCATGGAAATACTGCGAGAAAATGTCCAGTGTTCTGGCAGGGATTTGAACCGGGACCGCCCGATTCGTAGTCAGACGCGCTACTTCCTGAGCCACGGCGACTCATATTATACATTGTAAGAACACAAAAACGATTCATTTTACTTTCAAAGTTCAGCATCGTTTCAAAATTCGTTGTCAGTCCATGAAAACGAACCTCAAGTTATGTCTATATATTTAGGTTGGGAAGGAAGCTAGCACAATCATAACTAGTTTGTGTGAGGCATTCATCTTGTTTGCGAAAAGCAACCAATTCATAGGAAAACCGACGTTAAGACCATTTACAAACAATGACTAGCAATTAATTAACAGGTTTTCCTTTGATGTAATCTCGCAGTGTTGATTTAACATGGAAGATGCCTCGCGTTCATTTGTCATGCGTCGTATGATGGATGAGGAAGAAGTCGTATTTTGTGGAAAGGGAAGGTTACAAAGAACTTCCATGGCCAAGTTCAGCTGAGAAGGGTTTTAAGGAACTTTCCTTTTTTCTGTGGAAGATTAAGGCACTTGTGAAGCAGCCAGCGAAAGTGAATGAGGAATGCGGTAGAGGCCGGAATTATTGTCGTGTGTATGTTTATGCGATTAGTTGGACGAAACCCAAATTGCAGTGTTGGCAACTACTTATACCCTATTCAATCACGTGGATGACAAAAATACACAAACAATCTGGAAGAGGTCAAAATTAGGGATAAGAAAAATAACCGTTCATTTGTTTCTTCAACTATTTTAAGAAAATTCGATGTTCGGTTGGACATTGGGATATGTATACACACACTTCGTTGATTTTTTGTCTACATTGGCGAGACTCCAAACTGTCAAACATTCTTAGTTGTGATATTCATGAAGCTGCTTGGATGTTCTAAAAAGTGTTTTGACAACTATTAATGATACATATACCGTATAAGGAGCTAACTATAATTTTGCACGCTCTCTTGTCGAAAATAGAGCTAGAATGGGTCATAATAAAGACCCTGTGGACAGTATAAATGATGATGAAGACAGGACCTGTCCCTAAGGTCCCTGAGGAAAGTGAACCGATGGTGGTTTCTCATTGCCTTCGGTTAGATGAAGATAACGCCCTAAGGACGGGACCTACAGTTGAACGTGTGCTCCGAACCTCTTGTGTCCCTACTGGGAATCGAACCCCGGACCCCTTTATAACAAGACAGTATATGAATAGCTAACTATAAATTTCACACGCTATTGTGAAAAATAGATCTAGAATGGATTAATAATAGAGACCCTGCGAATAGGTTCTGAGGAGACGCTGCAGTTTCGAACTCTGCTTCCACCAGATACACCAGACAAATGTCATGATGGTACCGTGGACAGGATGTCACCATGTCATTATTTAACGTTAAGAAGACCCCTCCTGCAGTTTAGGTGCACCTCAAGAACTAAGAAACGTATAACTTTCTTTTATGTTGATGAAGTCTTATCATAATCATTATTTTGTTTTCTATATCGACAAAACCATTTTCTTCCATTATTATGTATTACCCAGGACCATAATCATCAGATCATCTGTATATAATTTATAATCGAATTGCGTAAAGATAAGATTTTATATATACTTTATACTCCGACTAGACGTGGGAGAGTTATGGGTTCAATACTCCCTCTTCCCACAAAATAATTGATAAAAACCTTTCATCATGGTAAGTAAAATAATAATAATAATAAAAAAATACATGTCCTTTATTCCAAATAGTGCAATCATTTATTGTATACTGATTGAATGGTATTGAGATTTCATGTCAAAAAAGCTGCATACAATTTATGCTTTCTACTAATTCAAATATTTGTCTTACGTTTTGTCTAAAAATCAAACTTTAGAGCCTCATATTTCCAATAGCAATAATAGGGGACTAACTAATATGGCGTGCTACCGTTGAAGACTTCTAACCTACAGTATTCCAAAATTTCCCACCTTGTCTATTTGGTTCCTAATTTATCAACACTTAGAACAGGACTTAAATTTTCTGATTCTTGGTAGTTTAATATTGTATTTCATAGTTCATCGGCTCATTTTGTTTTTCTCTGTTTCCATTGTAAGCGCATAATGTCTCTTAAAAATGCATATGGTGCACTTATGTTCTACGTAATTTGTATATATAAAAAAAACTTCGTTAAAGATATGTAGTGGTAGTATTGTAATCAACATGCACGGCAGTGCATGAGCCAAGTTCTTCGCGTCAGAAAACGTCAGCACTGCCAGAAGCATGTTATACAGGAACAAGAGTTTATGGCAAAATCGACGATTTGGGAGCCCCGTAAGAAAAAAGATGTTAAAGATAGGAATATGAGCTTTTGCCGTTAAGGAGATATGGTAAATATGTGCAGATGTACAAAATTTCATATTCGTATCTCAAACTATGTTCTAGTTGTGGACCCCTGAAATTGCACATTTTAGGCTAACTGACTCACTCACTCACTCACTCACTCACTGACTGACTGACTGATTCACTCACTCATCATATTGTTTAGGGTGTTTGGAGTAAGCTAGAAACATGAAATTTGGTATGAAGGTAGAGGATGATAAGTAGATAAAGGAAAAATTCCGACATTTTGAAAACGTCGCCATCTTGGATTCAAAATGGCCGCCAAACCTAAAATTTCAAAGAATACACAGCCTAAACGACTAAAGATAGAACAGTGAAATTTGGTATGAAACTACATCATTGATAGCACATTAAGAAAACTTTTTAAAATTTTGAAAAAGTCGCCATTTTGGATTCAAAATGGCCGCCAACCCTAAAATTTTAAAGAATACACAGCCTGAACGGCTGCCGCTAGAATAATGAAATTTAGTTTGACAGTACAACAATAGTAGATTATGAAAATATTAAAAATATCTCTAAAGACGCCATCTTGGATCCAAAATGGCGGGCGTCATAAATCCATTTTCCAACTGCTTGAGCCAGAGATACGAAATTTAACATAATGATGTATTATCAAAAGTAGTTTAGGAAAACATAACAACGTTTTAAAAAAATCACCATCTTTGATTCAAAATGGCGGCTGAAATACCATTTTTCACATAGTTCGAGACAGAGAAATGAAATTTGGTATGACTGTGTATCATCACGAGTATGTCACGAAAATATACGAAAACGTTAAAAATGTGTCCATCTTTTATCCAAAATGCCCGCCCAAACCCCACTTTATAACGACTGAAGCTAGAGAAACGAAATTTGGTATGAAGGTGTACCATTACGAATAGGTTAGAATAAATTCTGCTCGTCTCCCCTACTAGGGAACAGTTCCCAGCTGGAGCCTGATTGCGATAAAGGGGTGCGCCCCAACGAGGCCACCTTGGAATTCTGGGGGCAGCGCCCCAATGAGGCGAAGCGAGTATATACATTACACAAGTGTAAAAAGCTGCGAAAGACGAGCAAAAGCACCAGGGGTGCAAACTGTCCAGTCAACTCCAACCTTAAAAAGTGGTGAAATGGAATATGGATGAGCCTAGTTCCTCGCGCCAACTTCCAATACTGCTGCGTGTCCCACCAAGTTTTACTCGTCACAAATGTTAGCACTGCCAGGAGCATGTTATACCGGCAGAATGTGGAAGTTTCCCCATTCGGACGCAGCGCTCTGGAGTATGAGGGAATATCTGCATCATGTGGCGCAGTGCACTGCAGATTCTGGTTGTGATAAAAAGACGCAGTTCCTCCAAACTCCTCAAGTTGGATGCGCGGCCTGCCGTGGGATTCTTGGCGCAGCGACGCGAGCGAATCGAGGGGAGTATCAACACGTACGGCAGTGCATGCAGCCGAGTTCCGCGTGTCACAAAACGTCAGCATGCTATACAGGAACAAGAGTTTATTGCGAAATCAGCGATTTTGAGGTTCTGTAAGAAAAAAGATGTTAAAAATTGAAATATGAAATTTCGAAGTATGACGGTATATCATCACTAGTAGATTACAAAATATCTGCAAAGACATAATTTTGAATCCAAAATGGCTGACTTCATAATCCATTTTCCAGAACGTTTGAACTAGGGATACGAAATTTGGCATAAAGGTGTATTAACAAGAGTAGTTTAGGAACAATTTACATTTTTGAAAAAGTTGTTAACTTGGATCAAAATGGCCGCA
>JAGDQP010032991.1:5098-20937 GCA_022664845.1 Lepisma saccharinum
TTTTTAGCTGCTACAATGCGTTTTAATGCCCTCCTGTCCCTATCGGACAGGATTGTCTTTCTACCACTGTTGTGCTTTGCAGACGTTGTTTGCCCAGGGCATGCATTGTGTATGCCCTCGTGACATTGGACACAGTGCCTGTCGATACCTCCACAATGGTCGCCACTGTTGTCACTGAAGTTCCAACCAGATGGGCACCAACGATCATGCCTCTTTGGAAGTCTGTCAGGTCGCCCATTTTACCGCACCACTTGCACACCACGACACTCACAGGTGAACTGGGTAATGCTGACTTTAGAGGAAGGTCCACATGACACATTGAAAACAAAACACGATCGGCAACCGCAACACGTGGTGTACAGTGGCGGGCCACACTTACATGTCCTGTATGACGTGTTTTTAGATTTTTTGTCCGACCCCTGTACATATCACAACCCATATGCAAATAAGACGGGTATTCATAATAGTGGCCTTCATTGAGTATTAAAATATACAAGAAAATTAGAGAAATTAATTGAATCGAAATGATGTGAATTTTCGATCACATCAACCTTGTACACGTAAACATTATTGATACCATATGATGGACCATTTATCGTAACTCAAGAACTTTTTGACTCTTATGGTTTCTTTTGTTATTGTTTAAATTTCTCACGTTGAGATAACAGGTTAATTTAATCTAGTTTTCATTAATATTGATTAAGTTAAGAAAAGTTTGATTGAAGCGTGCTTACCCTAAAGTGGATTTGTTCCATAAAGCATGAGTGGAATTAAAATTACCCGGTCATTTTTTTGTTTGTTGTTATTTTCAACGCTATCAAATTTAACGTAACCTGAAGATGTTATGGCATCAGTTGTAGAAGTTATGTGAATACATCATCAGCAGTAGCAGTTTCCATCTGTAGTCGCAGTTCACTACAGCAGCAAGTTTCAATCTTGGTCGCAGCAGTAGACATTCCGGCTCAAGCAGGAAACCATCACCATTCCCATTGTGAATATGGTACTAGTGAAAGTTACTAAAATATACAGTGCAGTAATTACATTCAGTGCGGTATAGTATGAGTCTATATTAATAGTGCAAGTGCTTCAGTAAATATAAGTGATCCCCAGAAGATTGGGTGTTCATGAAATGATAATATAATATCATCGAAATACAGAGACTGAAAATTAACTACAAGAAATTTGAAATTCAGAGACTCATTTTAAATCTAAGAAATTTAAAAACGTTTAACAAGCTTTCCAAATTTCTTCTTCAAGGTGGGGGTATGTGTAACGTCACCTTCGCATCCTGCGAGATGTGTGACTTCCGGTGCAGGACATATACGACCTCCCAATCATTATATAGAATCACCTTTAGGACCTATCAATATATTTTGTAATATTGAAACCTTTGACATATTTAAGTGTTCTGAAGTGTACACAGTAAAAAATAGCTGTGTTAATTCAACACAATGCGGTGTCCCAGCGTGACTACCACTTTTGTGTGTTAAATCAACACAAAACACGGTGTTGATTTCGGTACTGGGAGAAAAAAAGTTACGGTTTCAGCGAGATTTGAACACGGGTTACTCAGTTAGAAGTCAAGCGTATTACCGACTTAGCTAAATCGTCAGACAGAAAATGCACTAGATGCAAACAATATTTAATGAATCAACATTTGAATTAAACGACTACACTCTAGCTTTAAACAGTGTATGGGTTCAAATATATGTTGCTGAATCCCCAAAACTAACTAAGTTACTTGCACGACTTATCCCATGGTTTAATCACTTCCTATTTGTCAATTGAGAACCATAATTCCCATTCATTGATAATATTCTATTTCTATGAAAGCAAGCAACATGGCGACAGCCAAACACTTCAGCAGCATTACTGCTTTCTTATCGTAACATGTCAAATGCTGCGCTTGCTTTCATAGAAATGGAACATATTCTCAATAAATGGGGATTGTGATCCCTAATTGACCAATGGAAAAGTGATTAAACCATGGCATAAGTCGTGAGAGTGACTTTGTTTGTGTTTGAGGTTCAGCAAGAATTTTTTATCGTCTATATTGTTTCAATGTTTCTGTCTGATGATTTAGCGAAGTCGGTAAAACGTTCGACTTCTAACTGAGCAACCCATGTTCAAATGTAGTTGCGGCCGTAACTGTTTTTTTCTCCCAGTACCGAAATCAACACCGTGTGTTGTGTTGATTTAACACACAAAAGTTGTAGTCACGCTGGGACACCGCATTGTGTTGAATTAACACAGCTATTTTTACTGTGTAATTACTGTGTGGAACTAAACTTAAAATTTTGGATTTAATTATTATTCTAAAGTAATATAACATTTCCAAAGACTATACGCATATCAAGTAACTAATACCAGATACATTCAAATTATCCAGGAAAGATTATCTGGTACAATTGTAACCTCTTTGTAATACCATCTAGAAATTATGTATTGAATCAAATATAAGCAGCCGAGATGCGTATACTAGTTAGTTGCTTTGGAACTCCCGAAGTGGAAGGAGCCCCAAATAATAAAAGGAGCTAAGGATAACCTTTTATTTGTTTCATTGTCTTCTTCCTCCTTTAACTTCCATTATCCTTTACACGATATTCTGCCTCCTTAAAGGAGGAGGCCACCACATATACACTGTAGAATTTATTTATGTATCCTCTCGGGTTGGATAGTCCACACGTTAATCTTATCTTGCTTTTCAGGTTTTATTTCCAAAAATCCCACACCATAGCCAGAAAAGGAATTATAGGGCCTCACAGAATTAATATAGGTATATCCGGGGTAAAACGGGATGTAACAAGGTTTACTTGTTAGAAAATAACGTAGTTAAATTTTAATAAATAAAATGTTTGTTATTTTGTTTTTCTATTTGAGCTGTTCTTCATGTAACAAGCACATTTCCTCCAGACACACGGCCAAGGAAGATGATATTGCCACTAGAAAGTGTCGTTTGCAAATATGTATAATTGATTTCGAAGTGTTGTTTGTAATTCATTTGTAAACAAGTAATAATTTAGTGTATTTACTGAGAAATATTCTAGTATAAATTCCGCATTTATGTAATGTAAATTATAGTGTGTTCGGAGGTCGGAATCTCGAAATATCGGAATTCTGTACTGTCTTCTGGCGTCCTCACCAAATGATGGAAACAATGGTTCACGTGGACCGAAAATTTGTAAATTTACCATTGGGCATATCAACAAGATATGTTTCCTGAACAATTAATGAGACACTGGCTAGATATGTTAGGCATGTTCTGAATTTCGGGAGAGGAATAACATTTTTTATTCCGGAATGTCAGAATTTCAAAATGGTGGAATTCCGGAAACCTAGTGTGATTTTCAAATAAATTTTGCAAAACATAGGGTAAATGTTTAGAGCAGTAAAGTGTCTTATAATGGAAATATGTGCTAATTTCAGTTTATCATATAAATATGTTTACTTCTCATACTAATATATTTTTATCAACCGTTATTATATAAAACGGAACAGTGGCAGATAAAGGACTATCGGGGCAGAAAGTGTAGATTAAATAGACCAGGGATATTTTCCCGCTAATGGATTATTTTTAGTATAAATTTATCATATTTTCTCTAAAATTGCTTTGTTTTATCATGGAATATTACACCGGTATCCGCAAAAAAAATAATAATAATATTTGTAGACAAATTAGATAGGTCCGGAAACAAATCTAAACTTTCTGTTAGATACATATTTGAAATAATGCTATGAAAATAAACCATATTTTATCTTGTGGCACGTCCCTCGTGCCCAACTCTGGATTCGTCACTGATAGAGAAATTAGGTTTGTTCGGAAACAAATCTAAATATTTCTTAGATAACTTTTGTAATGATGCTACAAAAAAGAAACATTTTCCATTGAGGAGACGCACGCCCTCCATGCCCCACTCTGGATACGTTACCCTATATACTCCTACATATAAGATATGCAATTCCACATACCTTGCCAGATTTTTTAGTTGTAAACCTAATCACAATTGCCAGAGTTTTGCGGTCCGGAGTGCCCCCCCCCCCCTCGCTTCCCCTTTATATTTATCGGTGCAAACTTAGCATTGGTATGCGACTGTTAATTGGCTTCTAACGCGTACTGCCCGTTCAACTTTCATCAGCGAAGCTAGAACGCTGACTTTCAGATGGCGCTAGCGGGCCCACACGTAGTTTTACAGATGATTGGCTTTGATGTGAGTTGGAACAGGTACAACGTTATATTCTAAACATGTTCCCAGCAGGTTTTAGATGTTCGAGTTGGTGTATTTCCCTTGTAAGTTCGTATGGTACATGTAATTGTATACCTTTACATTTGTAACACATATTTTGTAATGTTTGAGATTTAAAAAATCCTGTTACTTGTGTAACCTACAGGATTTCAAGTAACCGATATTAGAGAAAGAACAATAGATTCAGCAAAGTTACTGAGGATATATGAGTAGAGGTGATTGCTATGTTTCCATCGAAACCATAAGCTTTCTTTTGTACGTTAGTTTCCAGGACACAAACAAGCTGTCTTCTGTTCCACCTACAATACAAGACGAACACAGGAAGCTCCACAAACACTTTATACAGTCACAAACGTGGAAATACACGTGCAGAAGGAGGAAATCTGTTTCACCTATCATCAACTTCACAATCAAAGATCTTAAAAAGCAGCTAGGAAAGAATAACAGGTGTTTTTTTCTATATATTGTGTATACAGTCAAGACATGACTAATTGTTCTAAGAAAGAAGAGAAAAATTATTAAAAATATATTTTTCACTATCTCTTCCATGCCCTCCTCTCTCTCTCTCTTTCTTTCTTTCTCTCTTTCCCTCCCTCCGTTATCTCAATTCCTGCAAGTGAGTGTTCTGCACGTGTGCCTTACTTTAGGGTTCTTCTTATATTCTCTCTCTTACTCTCTCCCTCTCTTTGTGTGTGTGTGTGTAAGTATGCGCATGTGCATGCATGTTAGTGTGCATTATAGAGTTGTTATAAAAGAATTTAATACATATATTTTACGAATAAATATTCAGACATTTTAAATTCCAGCTGTGAAAGTTTTATTTTGAGTTTTGTAGCCAGAGAGGGTAGGGGGAAGGTACTTCATGTTATCTCCTGTAGTAACAGGCAGATTGTGGTATCGTGTACAGATTCGTATATTACGCCTTTCCAGCTTTCGCAATTACTTTGTAAGAGTTTTACTCTGTACACCCTGAAAAACTGTACCTCTGAATTGGGAGTACGAAAATTCAATTTTGTATTCCAAATTTTTGAGAGGCACTGGCGAACCCAGGGTTGGGTTTACAGGGGCGGTTCTTTGCCTCCCAGTTTTTTGGGAGGGAATAGGTTAATAGAAAAGATACGAGGGTAAAATATCAATCCCTCTGCCCGTCACTGATTCTCAAAAATTGGGAGTGCATTATACTACCTATTTTTCAGAGACAGTGAGGACCCAGAGATTTATATTTTACCTTCATTTTTGTTTTTATTAATCTATTCCCTCCCAAGAGCTTGGAGGCAAAGAACCGTCCCTGTAAACCCAACCCTGGATTCGCCACTGCCTCTAAAAAATTGTGGGTACAAAATTGAAATTTTGTACTCCCAATTGAGGGGTACAGTTTGTAGGATGTATGATTTCATTTACAGTCTCCTGCGAATTGTTGCTCGTTCCAAAGGAGCAGGGTGAGGAATATTCAAGCCACAACTCGCACATTAGAAACTTAATTCGGAAGAGCGGAATTTTGCTCCAATTGTGCGTAGCATTCCATCTTACGATAGCACAATGGTGATATTCAAGCGACGTAACAACCGGTTCGTTCTCTGTTACATGAATAAGATTGATAATTATTACATGTCAAGGGTACGCCGCTTTAAAATTTCACATACATCTCATTTTCAAGAACAGAAAGGAAGAGCTACAAAAATTTACTAACACTGTGCTTGAGGTATGTTTTAGACTTCAGATACTGGCAGCACCTTAAATGAATGAGGTCTCTAACCTACATAACTATCAATTAATATTGAATTAAAATATGTTCTATATTTAAACAGAAAGCGAGGAAAGACTTAAATATCTGAAGTACGAGCGTAATTCCAAAAGCTTCCGGCCTGACATTAAAAAATCTGCCATTTTTAATGATCCATTCGTGACATGTACTATCATCTATGGACAGTATATTATACCAGTTTTAACTCTCTATCTGCATCCGTTAGTTGAAAAGTAACACTGGCGTTTCCTTTCTACTACCTCTGAAAGTTAGTCAGGACGGAAACTTTTGGAATTACCCTCGTACATCTATAAAGATAACTTTAAGATGTAAACAATACAAGCTTTGTTCCGTAGTTCTTCCTGGATAAAATAAAAGATGAAATAGTCAATTCAAATAATTGAAGGATGGATAGAAAGTATTTTAACTTAAATTCTGAAAATTCCTACACCAATATTACAGATTATAATTGGCATTCCAAATGCAAAGACTATCGATCTTGTTTTCTTTATCGTATTCCCTTAATCACTAATTTAAAAGGATGAATTAGGAAACCTACACACATTTCTTCTGCCGCTTATAAATGCCTAAACTCTACAGGGTGTTTCAGGAGGGAAGGTAAATGTTCTGGGAGGTGATTGTACAGGATTAATACAGCAAGAATTTTATATAAACGTATATGTTTTAAGTCTTCATTTCAGAGATATACTTACATAAAGGTTTTGCAAAGGTTACAAGTAATATCGGTGTCTGAAGCACTAACACTAGAGAAAATCACAGCAACAGTGAAAAAATATGTTACAGGGCACTGTAGGTCACCGCCGGTATACACATATGTCCGAGCAGGTGATCGAGAATGTATCTATTATCTCCATAGTCCATACACTTGCGGGTCCCCACTAGCAATTATTGGGTACATTGGATCAGTTCTTTCCTGTTGAGATGAAGTTTGTCTTCTGCAGCCGTTATGCGAGCCCAAAGGTCCTCTGGTGTGTTCACCGTACGTTCGTACACCATCTCTTGTAGCCAACCCCAAATACCGTAGACCGTGGGTGTTAAGTCTGGGAATCTAGAAGGCAATTGACCAGAGCCAAAGCGTCCTATCCACCAGCCTGGGTATTCTATGCTCAGCAAGCAGGACATATTGCGCGTCAAGTGGCATAGTGCTTCATCCATCTGATACCACATACGCTGGCGGGTGGCAAGAGGAATGTCCTCCAAGTATCTAGTCATTGTACAAAGTCATTGTTAGTGAGGGCCCGCAAGTGTTTGGAGGTTCATGGAGACATTTTCGAGCACCTGCTCTGACACATGTGCATACCGGCGGTGACCTACAGAGTCTTGTAAGATGTTCTTTCACTTGCTGTGATTTTCTCTAGTACCAATGTTTCATACACCGATACCACTTGTCACCCTTGAAACATCGTTATGTAAGTATATCTCTGAATGAAGTCATAAAACATATATGTTTACACGAACTTTCTTGCTGTACTAGTCCTGTACAATCAACTCCCAGAATATTTACCTTTCCTCCTGAAACATCCTGTATACAGCTACATATACGTACTTATGTATAATATCTAAAAATAAAAATAGTTACAATTTCACGTCTAATGACTTTGATACTCGTGAGTCATCAAGCTTTTAAATGCAAGGAGACTGAGGTAAGTTGTGACCAAAGGAGAATACAAATCTATCTTCGGTTTTCTGAAACTTCAATCTTGTCTTTGTGTTTCTTCATCGTTCGGTCTTCAGTCTCCCAACCAAGATTTGATATACTTTTCTGGATCACATTTGTTGACGGGTAGCCAAAGATGCTTGATATCCATCTTATGATTATGTGTTACTAACATTTAGAGAGCTTTTCTTAAATCCTCAGGTGAGGTTCATGACTTTGAATGCTTTTTCTGCGTAGTAAGAGGAGAATTTTCATTCTCTACATTCCTTTTGTTTGCGTATGGTAATTCATGGAATCATCGATGCAGGTGTAATACGCGATCACTTTATTCATTAATGAAAGCTAAGTTTCATTAGTTAAGATCAAATAGTAACGCCAGAAAGCCAGGCGGTAAAATCAAATGCTGAAAACATATTTGACATTTGCCTGCGACGACCTCCATTTTGAAATCTACTTTCCATATTGCCAATAACATTTTGAAGTAACTAGTTTATTATATCTTGAACTTTCACACAGAATATCTTAAATGGTTAGAAGTTACTGTTCCCTCAATCTAAAAAATCCCTTTCGGTAGGCCTACAGGCTGAGGTAGATTTCGAAGTTTCGCTGGGAGCCGGGGCTCGCCCCCCAACTTCAGTGCTTTTGAGAGGATGCGCCTCCTTTATCTTAACCAAAATCTCCCTGCAGCACTACACCACCACGGAGTACATCTTCACCCTCCCACGGTTGGCTGCGCCCCCAAAGGGAAGATTTGCCCCATTTATTGTAACCTACTCTTGGTCATACACCTTCATTGAAAATTTCGTTTCTCTACTTTCAATGATTTGGAAATTGGGTTTTTGGGGCGGCCATTTTGGATCCAAGTTGACGATTTTTTGAAAGTTTTTTTTATTTTGTCGTGACCTACTTGTGATAGTACAACTTCAAGTAAAATTACATTTATCCAGCTCAAACGGTGTGCAAAATGGGATTTTGGGCGGTCATTTTGGATCCAAGATGGCGTCTTTGAACTCATTAGATAACATTTTCATAATCAAAAAGTGATGTTGTACCTTTATGCCAAATTTGATTTCAATAGCCCCAGCGGTTTAGGCTGTGTATTCTATACAACAATGGGTTCGGCGGCCATTTTGGATCCAAGATGGCGACCGATTTTGCTCATTAACGAACTTAACCGAGCTATTAAGCCTAGAAACAACATATAAAAGTTTGGTTCAAATATCTTCAAAATTATGGCCGCTAGCGTGTTAAAATATATATATATATATATATATATACACTTTCATATCGTACCGATCTCAATAGGTATATTTTCTTCGAAATCTACCTAAAAACTATCGCGGACATGGAGATTCTCAGTCATTCAGCTTACTAATGGTTCAATCTTGCTTTCCGGGAGACAAAAGAAGCAGTGCTCTTCAAAAATGACAGACAGTCAAGACAAACTTTTCTGAAAACTTTAGATTCTCTAAAACTGGACAACATTCCTATGTCTAAAATGAAAATATAGGGGAAGATAAGCTTTTATGGCTTTAGCTATAGAAGTTAATTTAATAACGTGCATGGATTCTTGTTGCGGCGTTGTGACTGTGTTATTCCACTTTCACAACTGCGAACAATTGAATAAAATAAATTATTCTCCGTCCATTAATTACGATTAACCAAATAATTTATTCGATTGGTTTAACAATCGGTTCGTCGAATCCATCAAATGTTAACAACCGGTGCGAACTGAATGAATATAATCACTGCGACAGCGGAAAGTGGAACCACTCTATTAGAGCGGATTTTTAGCGAAAACATTTCCTCTCGTAAAAATATGAGATCTGCTTAATATTTTTTCGATTGGAATGTAATTTTTTTAATGGATTCCTAATCGTAAACCATCGGAATGACAAGGAGAAAAAGAACTTGATTTGAATTGACCCCGGGCCAGCCAATCAACGATAGAAAGCTTTATCGCCCACTTTAACCGTCCGCTTACGAGCCAACGTCTTTGAAGGATTTTCATCTCCCATCTGGTACTTGAGGACCATATTCAAAGATGATTATTACATATATGTCTTTCTCCTCGAGTCTTCAGGCGTATTTTTGTCATTAGAAAGTTATCAGGTCTTTTGTTGTCATTTTCAACAAAATGCGATTAGCTTCACAATACTGTTGCGTCTTTCGATAACCTTCATGGTAAGAATGGCGGATAATGAACTTGCTAGTACCCATGATGCATTATGAATCACTCAAAAAGGATGAGAAATCGTTCTTTTTAATTTTGAAGAGTTATTCACATCCGTAAAAATCGGAATTTGATCTCGAAGGATCACATTTTCTATCCAAAGTAAGAATTACTCTTCCATAATGCTACCCCGATTTCATCATTGCGAATTACATACTGCATTGCGTTTTTCGTGTTGACGTTTTGGTCTTGTAATCTGCGATTACCATAGCGGAAATATCAAAAGAATAGAGCTTTATGTCAAGTTTGTCCGCCCAGAGGCAAGGAAAGAGAGACGTTTCTAGCGAAACTTAGTGACATTTTAGTGATACATCACAAATAGTAGAGTTAACAGGCTGGGTAGAAACCATGTGTTTAATTTTTCGGGGTCAGTAAAAATTGTGAAAAGTACTGTCTTCACTCCAGATTGCAAACTTAAAATACCAATATAAATATCATGAGAGCGTGAAACACCAAATCAGCAGAGTGAAAATGATGAAGCTTCCAGAGCTGGTGAACAAAATTATATATTTCTTTGATGTAATAAATGTTTCAGTAATATTTTTTGAAAACTGTCCAACTTTTTTAATACTGTATTTGCCTCCTGTTTGTGCGTGTAGAGTTAGAATGCAAAGTAAGTTAGCGCCAGGCGTAAAGGAAGGACATTAATCAAAAAACGGGACACACAGAAGCTGTCGCAAATTACCTCTTATGATAAATTGGATACATATATTAGGTTAACATGCAGTTTAATAGTAGCTGATATATATATATATATATTCAGAGAAGTTTTTTAAAACATTTTTTTCAGTACTGGACAAAAAAATTAAAAGGAGAAATTATATCAGAAATGAAACTTCTAAAGCTCTCTAAAAACAGTATTTTTTTGTTCTGTATTTTATTTCTAACCTTGACCTTTTAATTAAAAATTAAAGGAAGTTGCAAAGAAACGTATATCGTTAATCAATGTCAAAGTTTTGAAGAATGGACACCTGTTATTCTTGTCTACATTGTTTCGAAAAAGAAAAAGTGCAGTAATGAGAAGAGAATGATTTTAAAATCATGAGAATTGTTGAACCACTACTATTTGCAGTCTATTTTTAGATTATTGCATCGTCACATAGCGTGCCAGAAAAAAAAATTACTGCGACAAACCTCTAAAAGTAATTTACTCAGGATACAACAAGCAAAGAAGGACAGGAACATCATATTAAAATACAACGTATTTTCAGAATTAGATAAAATCTAAGATAACACATATAGTCGTAGGCGTTAGGACGTACTATCTCGCCAGAAGGATACAGTTCAGCAATAAGGAATCAAGCAGCACTTTTGTGATATTGTCTTTTGGAATTAGAAACTGACAACGTTTTACATATTATAAACTTGCAGGGTAACTACTGAAAGTCAGGTTAGACTTACTGAAAGTCGACCGCTACACAAGGCCCTTGGCCAGCTAAAACTCGTAGAGAGCCAAGCAAAGTTAAGAGAGGGTAAGCTATCTATCGTCCGAACAGATAGCGTAGTATCTTTACTAATAATGGTGTAGGAGGCGTGTTGTGTTGGCTTAGCAAATTGGAATTGTAGATTTAATCTAAGATTGTATTTTCAGTAAAGTTTTTTTTTTATTAGGAAAGTGCAATATATAGGAAGATTCTCCAAGTAAGAATTTCGTTCTCAGGTAATCAGGATTGCGAAGTAGCCTCTAAGTTACATTCTTCAATCATAAACTTTGAATAAATATTTGAAGACAATCATCGGGTACAACTTTGATTCTAATTGGCTAAGCCGGCAAATGTTGCGTTATTATTTCTCTAGATTTTGGCGTCAATTGTAACACATAGCATCAAATTTGAATGCTTCTAGCTTCAAACATTAAAGTATTAACAATTATTGAAATGAACATTTTTTTTTATTATTTCTCGTTCTGCTCTGAGCAATTCACCATTTAATTTATAACTTTGTGCACGAAACTTATGAAAATATTCCAACAGAAAATATTTTTTGTAGTATTTACGGAAATTGTATGGTTCTTCATAGTAAATATTTCTTCCAGGCAAAGCAGACTCACGTATATTGAAAAGGGAGGGCATTTAAATACTCTTCAGCCCTAAAGAAATGTACAACGCAAGTTTCCATTTATTTCAATTTGCAAGTTGCGACAAAGAAATTCATCTGTTCCTTTTTTCAATGAACATTTTTATAATTCAAATTCCTAGATAATCGTCTTTGACGTGAATTAATGTACCACATGATAAACAGTACTTTCTACTGCTTGTGTACTTGTTGGTAGTGCTATTTTCAGATATATATTAATACCAAATTGTGCCATTCCTTCATGGCTAATTTAAAGTTGTGTTGTGTTTTCTTAGCCATGCAATACAAATCAAGTAGAGAGCTCCGACCTGGTGAGCTAGGTTTCACAGTACATGTGATAGGACATTTATTCTCTCTGGTACTCCCAAACTGTTTTTAGTGAAGCAGAAGACACCACTGAATAAAAGTTATACAAAGCGGAACCAGAGCATTGCTTTAAGAAAGGGCTGAGTGTTATTGGTGCAACTTTGTATGCGAGCTGGTGTTGTTGAAATGTATGGACCAGCAGTCGCACTCGCGGTGCACAAATCGACAACTGAGGATTGTATTGTATTGTAATTCCCATGGAGATAAAACAATACAATCCGCAGGCGTCGAAATAATCCCAACATTACCAATCTGGCGAAAGAGAGGCCAAGGTCGTGTCAATCGTCAACGACTCTATTCAACACTGTTCAACGCACCCCTGCGACTTGATGTTAAATACTTAGATTGAAATGTTGTAACCAATCATAGCTCATCATCTTTATGACCTGAATTTCACTTTTCAACGTTCCCTATTAACAGTCCACGACCAAACACCAGAACAGATTCTATCGTGGTACACCCTGTCTCAACAGTTGTTCAACACTTACATAACCTACAATTTTACCATATCGGTAAAAAAAAGATGAATATTTCTGCGATATATCAACACCGATAATAATCAATGTCATATATCAGGTTAAGTGGCTTTTATGTAGAGAACTTGGATTGAGCAAAATGTTATGTTTTTTTCATTTCGTGGAATATGAATGGCCCAGCGGATTACAAAATAGAACTTGATAGTCAAACCGTATACAGTCAACTCTATGTAGATTATTATAGTGTTTTCTTGATGTTCTGGGCCAAAAATACCCGTCGTTCTACAACGGAATAGGGAATTATGATCCAAGTAGAAAAAGCATGAAGTCCTGCGCTCAAGATGTCCACCGAAAACTTCCCCAGTTGAAAAGATTTTGGTGACTACCACTGCTCCTAGAGAAGGGAGATCAGTAGCAGTAAAAAAGTGGGAATGGTCTCCAAACTGAAAAAAAAAATGTTACCAATGTCAGATTCCACCTATAGCTGAGCAGAGGGTTATAGAACAGAATGGGTTGTACTTCGTTGATGATAGCACTACAAACTCTTCAACTTATTTTTTTTTTACGAGAAATTGCCAGAAGGAACCATCATGAGTACGGTGAGCATATCTTCTCAGTAAAAATTCGGAACTCGGTATTACCAGGATCTAATGGACTCCCTCTTATTAGCGGGTGGTTTGAGTGTTGACCAAAGAAAAAGTTCTTATTCTGACCATAAATTTAGCTTAAAAGTTACTACAACTTTAAAAATTAAGACGAGTGTGTCACGACCGATCTAAGACAAGTGTGACACGAAAGATCTCTTTTGGCATCTTCATTAAAAGTTACAATGCAAAGGCAGGTTTTCACTAAATACCTCAGATGCTTACACGTTGTTTCTCTCTATTTGTTTCTTCGCAGCTTTGAAGGTAGCTTAAAAAATGTGTACGAATTACACCAATTATAATGAAACAAATATAAAATTTACTTCAACCTCTCTGTCAAATTAAATTATATTGCCCTTATTTTACAAAATTCGGGACTTTTAATACACAATATTTTTCGGGACACCGACACACAACCCCAAAATTCGGAACTGTCCCGAAAAGTTCGGGACGTGTGGCCACCGTATTCATGAGCAAGTTAAAAATCAATGAGCACTGTCAACGTTACTAGCTTCCCTAGTGCAAAACAAGTTTGTCAATAGCTGTTCGTTAAATTAAAATGTGCTTTTAATTGTTGTCTGTTCTCTAAAAGCGAAAATTAAAAGCTGCAATTCGTGAGGAACTTACATTTGCTCTAAATATTTGAGAAGTGCACTGGGGATATTTTAGAGGGCTATCTTCTACGCTATCTCTTGTTGGCTTTGGGTCTGCCTATATAGTTGAGGTAACGGTGGCATAGAATTGCATTTCTTCTGTTTTAGTCTTCTTCCCCTTAGTTTTAATCAAAAAGAAATAATATAATTTTATTGTATTAATGAGATATTCTAATTTAGTCAATAATTTGTTTAATAAATTAACAACACATACATATTACTTCTATTTGTCGACTTCAGAAGCCAAGAGATACAAATGACACTTTCGAATATAAAAAGTTCGAGCTAATATTTTATATATAATCCGAAATATCTGTCCCACAAAATTGTGATATTTTGCACATGAACATATTAAACTCTAAGGTTTTTTTGAACAAAATATGACAGTTTTCGTGTTATGTGTTATTCGAGTTATATATTCAACATTATTTCGAACTTTCGTTTTTATTCGTAAATGTTATTTATATCCCTTGGCTTCAGGACTCCTAATTTCTTATGTATTGTCTTGATTATTCTTACTTAATCTTGACATCTTTTGCCAGCGTTGGTTCCTATAGAAAGTAAAATATTTTTATCCAGTGGTACCGTTTAGCCGGTGGAGACCAGTTTTCATGTATCTTTTTTTTTTAATTTGCAGGTTTGTGGAACCGTATGTTAAGTCATTTTCCAGAAAATTAAAAATAACTATCTCCTCAGAGTTAGAACGTTAACGAGCGATTATTACTTCTTAACTAATAAAATCATAAATGATGAATCCAGAAGCCAAAGGATATAAGCGGCATTTAAGAATAAAACAAATGTGCAAATAAAACCAGTGATATTCTTATAACAATTGATGTACACAAATAACTGGAAACATATGTGACACAAAACTGTGATCAAAGGTATGCGGACACTCTCCTAAAAATGAAGCACAAGTTTGGGCTGCTCTCCGTCACAAACACTGACAGTCCATGCGATGTGGGGCCACTCTTAGCGTTGATGGTAGCCAGCACGCTTGCTCGCACACTTTCAATCAAGTAGCTGAAGGGTATGGTAGCCCATTCCTCGCGGAGTGCTGCTCAGGAAATACTATGGCAACAAATGTAGTGAGGTGTCTTTCGAAAGGTCATAGCGAAGACTTCCCAGCGAGATCATCCAAATCGGACCATCGGTGGTCAGGCCTTGCTGTAGTACCAACCCACAGCTCTCCGAGTAGGCTATGCTTCACTTGTCTAATGCCAGCCGGGTGGTCGAGCGGTCTTCAGCTCGAAGGCCTCGGGTGCCAGTCCCAGCAGGGGCATGGGTGTGGATTTTAACAGCTAAAGGCGAATCGTGACGGGTCGAAGTCCAAAGCTATTAGACTGACCCATACAAAAATAAAGTTTGTATTATTGCGATGAAAATTACAACCCTTTAGTTTCACTTGTCTAAATTAACATGAGATTTTATGGGATGAAGAGGGCCAGTAGGGAGGGTATTTGCTCCTTTTCAAATTCTCAGGTCTACTTAAAGCCAAAAGCGTTTTACTGTTTAATCATGCCTATTTAGCTTTCAACTGTTCCCTCACTAATTTCATCTTGCGCACACTTATGCATGTACAATAGGGGAAAATAATATGGTGCCTTTCAGTTATCTTTCACATCACAGTAAAAATAGCATCCAAGATGACTGGCTTGTTAACAAGCGGATGCCAGCCTAGAAGACTCTCCATAATCATCCCTTTAAATTAATCAGGGAAGAAAA
>JAGDQP010032992.1:0-15683 GCA_022664845.1 Lepisma saccharinum
ACATCATTATAAGAGTTTTCCCGCCATAATGTTTACTTTTCCTGTGACATCACGGGGAATGTTATGAGTTAGTTGGTTGAGTTCTTGGGGAGTTTTTGTTACCCAGAAGACGAAGCTGCTTTTCTTATTTGGGTGAGACTTCATTTACTTAATCTCTTACTTTTTCTATCCTGCCACAGTATCAGTGGATGCAACATTTCTGCCTCTAGCCGGACTTGAATCCGTATTGTTCTGTGGTGTTCGCCTGAAGACACTGAGCTCAATATGATATGTCCACAGTATAGAAGGCTGCTTTAATCTGCTATTTATTCTGATTTTGTCATTGGAAATTTCTGTCACTGCCGATCGCCACTGCCTCTACCGAATATTTTTTTTCTGTTCTAAAAGGACTGAAAAATTACTTTTGGTCATCAATTTCCGATGATCGACTCGCCGCATTGATGATTTGGCTGTGGAGCGGAAAGAAATTGAGAAAATTTATATTGACGATCTTTTTAAGGATTGCTAAAATAAAACCAAGATACCTTAGTGCTTTTCATCTGCTGTAAATAACACTTTACAAAAAGTTGACAATTAAAATATCCTTATTTATATATCAGATATAAGTGTTACTTGTTTTTAGTTGCATTATGAAAACCGTGTAGAGATGCCTGTGAATTACGTATAGGGATTCCGCCAGAATTTTCAGTTTTTGGGGTGTAAAGTAAAAATTGGGTGTGTATTGGTGGAGATTTGCACGTTTTCTGTCGATTTTTAACCGTAAATTTTAAAGGTTCGGGGTGCTCTCGAGATTTTGCGGGGTGTTACCCGCACAGGGGGGGGAGGTTGGCGGAATAACTGATGAGTATGAAGTAAAAACTACGCTTGGAAGTAGGTGGGATGCATCAAGCGATATATCATAAGTTCAATGACGCCACTGTTTTTTTTTTTGGGGGGGGGGGGGGTATAATAAAGAAATAAAATAAATGTTCTTCTCTCCCCCAGCTTTCACACAGAGATCTCTTAAAATCAATAGCTTACTCTTATTTACCAATAGTACGGACTAACTCACTAAATCAACTTTTTTGAAGCGTGAAAACAATTCATTCATGAGATTTTATTTTCATAATTTGTAATATGAAATGCATAATTTAACAATCTCCATACGTATATAAAATTGAAAGTGTATGTTTGTATGAGCATCACGGCAAAACGGTTTGACCGATTGGAACTATTTTTAGCACATGATCCGATATTAGATCCGTGTGGGAAGTTATCATATCAGTCACCATCTTTTTTGGTTCAAAATGAGCGCTCAAAAACATTTTCCACACCGTTTGAGCTAGAGGTACAAAACTTGGTATGGAGGTGTACCATCACGAGTAGGTCACGATAATATAAGAAGAAAATTCGTCATCTTGATCTAAAATAGCCGCCCCAAAACGCATTTTTCAAACACTGAAACTAGAGAAAAGAATTTTGGTATGAATGTGTACCACCACGAGTAGGTTACAATAAATGGGGCAAAACTTCCCAATGAGGGGCAGGCTGTCGGGGGTATGGGGGCAAATCTGCACCATGGGGGTGAAGCCTCCCGGGGAGTCTGGTTATGATAAAGGGGGCGCAGTCCTAAAAGATCCCCAAGTTCGGGGCGCAGCCCGCCACGGGAGAGAGAGCATTCGCTACAGTCCCGATTACTGTTGCTAACTTTATTCACACCGCACCAACTAGCGGGCAAATGAGAAAACCTTCTCTATAGGGAGAATCCCCGTAGAGAGGTTTTGGAGGAAGATTTGCACCATGCGGGTTCAGTTCTCTGGAGAGTCTGGTTACGATAAAGCGGGCTCATCCCCCCAAAACTCTCGAAGTTAGGGGCGCAGTCCGCCACGGGGAAGTGAGTATTGGTGATAGTCCCGATGACTGTTGCCAACACATTTTATTCCCCCCGCTTCAACGAGCGGGCAAATCAGCAAGTGACATATATATGTAATAATAATTGTCATTAAATTAGTTAAATAATGGCATTTAGGAATTAAGTGAGTAAGTTCAATCGCAGGTCCGACTCCGATTTCGGACAGTCCGAGTCCGAACGAAAAGTCCGAGTCCGAATTCGGACAGTCCGAGTCCGATTTCGGATAGTTCGAGTCCGAACAAAAAGTCCGAGTCCGGATTCGGACAGTCCGAGTCCGAAATAAAAGTCCGATTTCGGACGGTCCGAGTCCGATTTCGGACAGTCCGACAAAATGGTCCGCGGATTCGAACTTTTTAGAAGTCCGAAAAAAGAAGTCCGAAGTCCGGATACCAAAAAGTCCGGATCTGACCAAGCCTAGCCTATAGTACATTCAAAATAACACTATCTTACTCACTAGAGGATGTTTTTCAGCTTTGGATAATGAACGGGAACTGAACTGTATTTTACTCTTTTATTGATTATAAAGAACTAATAAAGAATAACAACGATATAATTGAATAATACTTGATAATAGGATTTATCTTAAACTGGGTATATTAACTGATTGATTATTTGAATCTGAGCAAATACAAAGTATTTTCTAATAACGATCTTTCTAATAAAGAGGATTAGAATATTAGAGTGCTTAGAGGATTAGAGAGGTCTTGAGTCACTGAACTGAAAAGACCCTTGCACATACCTGTTATGACTGCCATATTATGTCTCTATTTCAAATCACTTTCTTCCGTTTCACGGGACGAAGACCGAGAGGATCACTTAAATATGAGTCTATGTCTTCATATCCTTCACTCGGCAATTCGACGAATCTTGCTACTTTACACAGATTGTCTTTTCCGTTTCTTCATCTTGCGATGGATGTATTCGAAATGTAAACTTAGTATTCGAAATGTCTATTATTCAACACTCGGAAGTTTAAGTTCGATTTGTAACTCAAAGTCAAAACTGCTATTTCAAACTGTACACTATCACTTGTAACGAAACTATATGCAAAAGCTCTTGACAATGTTAGCTGGTCGATGTAGAAGTCAATAGTGACCTCATGAAACTAAGTTCTGTCTGGTTTTATTGAGTTGTGATTTTCGTGTCCTTCTAAGAAATGGGTATAGATTATGGTTCTTTCTGTGAATCTAAATATCCTTAGCTCTCATTGATAATACGAAGGTAAATTTTAACGTCAAGGTAAAGGAGATGGGGACCGGATTTGCTATTGGTCTTTTTATCAATATAGGAGTGGGAAAGAATGTAAGTTATTTTATTTGTGTCTTTTTTGTGGACACCTGCCGGATGTTATACATTTTTTCTTATTACATGTTTTGATCATCAAGTGAGAAGGAATTTTATTTGTCCAATTTACGGTGGGATTTGCATTTGTCCTTGTAAATGATCGTTTCATAAATAGTTCTTTATTATTTTTTTCTCTGTCGTTTCCTGTCTTAACACCTGTTTGGAATATGTACATAACTAACCTTGTAGAAGCTGCTCTGAAGTAATTCTTATATGAGAACAATCATTTCACTTTTGACGAACATCGATTTCTTTTAATAAAGATTATTTGCATTTGTGCTTAGGGCTAATTTTACCTTTAATTTCTTTTCAATATGTTTCTAATTTTACCTGATTTTATACTGTGACGTCGACCACTCTAAAATATACTTTTATCATTTTATTTTCATTATAAAATTATAAATATGGTAACTAATTATCCTAATAGACTAACTAATTACCGTGCTAGATTTTTGTTATTAGAACTGATTGCAGTGATATTCCAATTGAAATTAACAGACCCAATGAAACCCGCCACCTTATATAATCCTAACGAAGTATAAGCGCTATCGAGAAACTAGTTATTGATTTATAGATTGATCATAAAGAGCTTTTCAGCTACCTCGCAAGACATAGTTTTAAAAATTTCGAATTTCCACCCCCACCCTCACTCGTACCCCCACAACCCCTGAATCGTTGGTGTCACGGTAAAATTTTTAAGGATTACTATAATTTATGCAGACAGCTTCCCTATAAACTCCATAGGGGCTGATATATTTTGTTTTCAAAATTTCAACTCCAATGGCCCGATTTTCCTCATTAACGAACTTAGCCGAGCTATTTAGCCTAGAAATAACATAAACAAATTTGGTTCAAATGTCTTCAAAATTATGGCCGCTAGCGTGTAATTATATAAATATATATATTCAAAATTTCAACCCCTCCCCCGACGACCCCCTTGGGCCGATTTTGCTCCTTAATGAACTTAGCCGAGCTATTAAGCCTGGAAACAACATAACAAAATTTGGTTCAAATATCTTCAAAATTATGGCCGCTATGATACCAATCTCAATAGGTAGATTTTTCTTCGAAATTTACCTAAAAATGACTGGCAATTTCGTGGGTGTGTGTGGGGTATTAATTGTGAACTCGTTGCATGCCAGAACGCGGTATGTCGAAGGATTATGTCAAAAATTAGATCTTGAACGACATCTGACTCATTTAGATGCAGCAATAACTAATACCCTGGAAAAGTTAAAAAAAAAATACACCTTCCATTATAACGAGAAAATTCTCCGATTAGTCTCGAAATTTGGTGTGTGATGTTCAAGGTGTGCAGGGAAACTTGATTATCATGAATTTTCAAAAAGAAGTGTCTTTTAAAATATCAATTTAGTTAATTCATTTTGAGATGTTTTTGGGGAAAAGAGTAAATATTTTTGTTATTGTAACATTCACTATGTTTTGGCTGGGAGTAAATGTATAATAATAGTTCTTTTACATTCATCGAATGCAAGGTCTATTGTCAAAGTAACACACACATGTTTTTTCCCTTACTACAACTATAATGCTCGAAGTATTGGCCCTTGTATAATATTTCTCACAAGGGAAGTAACAATGAGCTCATATCGAAACATACCGCAAAATTTCACGCAGAGGAAGGAAGTCCCACAGAAAGACCATACACAAAAAATCAGCTGATCTTTTGAACTGGAAATATCCGAAATGGGATGATGAAATGTCGCTCACCACTGTCGGCAAGTGCACAATAATAAGTGCATTACCATCCCTTGTGAACTGCGTGTTAATGAGAAAAAGTGAATAACAACAACGTGGGTACATATTAGACCTAGGGGGAAGTCGTATGGTAGGGTGGACCTTGACGGCGGAGATCTTGAATTCAGGTCAAGTTTTTGAAATAGGAGTAGGGTAATGTGATACATGATTTTGGACTAGAATTTAATCAAAAAAACAATGGTATGCCTATGTTTGCTCTATCGTTAACCAGTACGAAGTTAGGGCTGTTGTGATTGTGTACCAAACGTCAATACGTCGCACTTTTAAATGGGCAACATATTAATTTACACCCCATGTGTTAATATTCCAGTGTACTGTTAATTTGTTACTCTCTTTGGATCTTTTATGAGGTTTGTTTATAAAGAAAACAAGTTTTTCTATCTGCGGATCACACACTTATTGCTCCGCCTATCAATATGAATTTTGTGATTATGCTTCGCGCAGAGACCATACCGTCTCAGACAGAATACTTCCAGCGCTGATTAAATTTGAATTACAATGATAGTCACCAGTAGAATAGATTAAATAAAAAAAGGCTTGAAAGAAACTAAGCGGCAAATGCGCCTAAGTTGACTTACGCGAATGATGCCATCCTAGATGCAGTGTCACTCTGTCTCACTCCCTCTGCTCGAATGCTGAATGCTGAATGCTCTCGGGGTATTCAAGAATGGTGTTATATACTCAACTAGCTTAGTCGTGGGTCACGTCGAAAAACACTTAGTAGCCTCATTTAAGACAAATTACCAGTGTCTACGCAAATAATTATGATATTAAATCATGTATAGTCCTTTTGCGTGACACTGGGTCATTAGCTTGCCAAAAGATATTTTAATCTTCACCAAATGCACTTTGAATAATTCTGTTTTTTGAACATGAAGATATATTCTCAGAAGGTGACCTTCCATCGAAGTTCTATAATTCTGGTTTGATACTTCACAATAAAATATATGCAGTAAAAGCAAATTAAAATGCATAAATGCTTTACCAGTTAGCACTTTGCTGAAGGTTAGGCGTGACTTGGAACGCAAAATGACTAACAATAAACAGGAATGGAGAACATATTGATCAATCCCTTGAAGCGTTCGTTATCCTTGTTTTCTTACCTCTTCTGTTTAGTGCACATTAAAAACAGACCTAACTTCGTACCGATTAATGATAGAGCACACATAAATGTATCATTAGATTCGTGAGAACATTTGCTATTAAAATGAGGTGTCGCACGCAATGCTTTCTACTTACAAAATTTGTGTCTGATTCAAGATGGCGGATTTCAAGATAGCCGCCGTCACGTCCCCCCTTATCATTGACATTCCTCTCGACTTCGTATATATCCACGATGTTGTTATTGACTTATTATCATTAACAGGCAATTTAGAAGGCGTATTGTAAGGGACTTGTGCACAACGGAAACATAGACAATTAATATGCCTGTAACATTTTACCACCTGCGCGTATTTTAAAACTAAAGTCAAGATTGTTTTTCTGATTAAATTCTAGTCCAAAATCATGTATCACATTACCCTATTCGTATTTCAAAAACTTGACCTGAATTCAAGATGGCCGCTGTCAAGGTCCACCCTACCATACGACTTCCTCCTAGGTCTAGTATGTACCCGCGTTGTTGTTATTCACTTTTTCTCATTAACATGCAGTTTACAAGCGGTGGTAATGAACTTATTGTGCACTTGCCGACAGTGGTGAGCGACATTTCAACACGCCATTTCGGGTATTTCCAGTTCAAAAGATCAGCTGATTTTTTGTGTATGGTCTTTCTGTGTGACTTCCTTCCTCTGCGTGAAATTTTATGGTAGGTTTCGATATGAGCTCAGTGTTACTTCCCTTGTCAGTGTGCGAGTTAAATGTTTAGTCAGGGGAAGATTAACATAACGCACGGATTTCAACAGGCCATATATATATATATATATATATATATATATATAATTCTCAACCATATTCAATCCACTACTGGATGAGGCCTCTCCCAAATGGAAGGAGTTGGTCTACTACTCGCACACTAACCAGACGTATTAGGAGAGGAGAATCGAAGCTCTCAACTGGGATCGCCACTGCCTTTTATTCACGATGCTGGGTGGGCACCGTTCCAGACCCATATGTCTTGGAAAAATCCCTTAACGAAACCGGAAATCGAAACCGGGACCCCAGGATCAAAAGTGAGCGACGGTAACCACTAGACCAGCGGGGAGAGAGACAAAGAGAGGAGTATTATTTTCCAATAATAGGTTATTTAGTTAAACCAATCATACTAAATCTTTCACATTCACTTTCACACGTCAGTGTTGCCAACCCGAGATAAGATGTATTTCTCAATTGGCACTATGTCTGTTGATTTTGGTTTTGAAATTCTTTAACAATTTTAATCATTCTATGTGAGGCAGGTTAAACGTGTAAGGGTTATATTGCAAGAATTAATCTGTAATAATATTCACACTCTGCATTCTACGCATCACATAGAACGATAATTATCATTAGAGAATCCCAAAATAGACAAACCTAGTGTCAAAGAAATACGAGCAAAGAACAAAACTAGAATCTTCGAATGTGGAACAGTTTTCTATGTAGTAAATTACAGCAACTACTATGAGCACTGCGAACCACCACGTTCGAACATAAAAAAGAAGTAACAAAAGCACTTTCGAAGTAAAGAAATCATAATGTGTGAAAAATGTAGCAACATAACAATTAATGTATATTATGATGAATGATAATACGGAAAAATATTAGGGAACATGAAGCAAAGAAACAAAAATAGAACTGACACCAAGAACACCGAATAAACGAATATTTTTCACACAAGACACACGCGTTCACAATGGGATGGAAACAATACGTTACAGGAACTTCGTAATGCCAATGTGATGATCCACATAACCAGATTTGTGAATACTGTACTGCCACATATTACCCCAGTCGCACACATACGTGTTTTCAACATTGATTTTAGGTACATTTCGTTGATTAACCGATATCGGTTGAAAAACATACGTTTGATTTTAAACCATATTTCAACAAAGACGCCATTGCGTTGATAAGGCGTTAATACAACGTGTATTCAATATGTTATTTTCAACTATGATATAGATTTTGTTTAATGTGTTTCTTACTAATGTTATGTCAAAAAATATTATTAAATCTAATTGAATGACACAAACTAAATTTTATGTTCTGATGTACACGTTGAAAACCAAATGAATTTTAAACCACATTTCAACGAAGATAGAATTTCGTTGATACGAGGTACTCACAACTATCATTCATACTATGTTCTAGATTTTGTTTCACACTTGTATTTCTAATTTAATTGCTGAAACATTATAATTAAAAGCAAATACAATGAAATAAATTTTTATGTTCTCATTTGCATGTTGAAAACATTGAATTTTAAACTATATTTCAACGAACATTTAATTTCGTTAATAAAGTGTAAATCTATGACATGGAATTCTCTTTATATGCGTTTGCTAAGGCGACATATTACACTTATTGAGAAATACAAATTTAATAGTGCAGCGTTGATCAAAGTGTTAAAGAAGAAAAACTGCGCATAAGAAAGAAAGAAGGAAAGTATCGTTTATTTTTATTCGTACATGATGGTGAACAACGCCTAGCAATTCCATTCTAGACTGCCTGTTAAAACAGGTACCGTAAAAGAGCAGCGAACTCGCAACGTTAACTCCCTCCCACGGAATTAGGATATTTTTAGCAATATTAGTATAATTTTTGGCAAAATTATATGCATTTTACGTAAATTTCACATACACACATACCTCTGGCCTTCCTTGTGATGGCGATGGTTCTGCGTTAAACCATCTTCTAGATACGTGCCTGCTTTAAGCAAACGATTTTCAATGGCGGGTCCGCGAAATTATTTTACCAGTTCCAGGCAAAGTGCTGTTATTTATCTATTTTGCTGAATCTGGAAACATATTTTTCATTTTCTTTCAGCAACAAATACGTAGGTTAAAAAGGTATTATGCCAACGTTCGAACTCCAAATAAACTTCAAACCTACTATCAGTTCCCAACTATTGCAAAGCTTCATAGATCAGTGGCTGCTAAGTCAATCTGGGGCCGGGAGCAAGTTAACTTGATTGATGCCCGTTCATGATAACAATCGTGAGCTCACATTTCTACTGTTGGCCGAATTTCTTGTTTTCCGTTATTCGGAGCCCCGCGGGAAAGCTCAGTTGCCAAGACAGATATTTTCTCGCTCACTCGCCGTAACCTAAACGTAAAAATGGCTTCTTAGAATCTGAAGAGTCATGCTTATTAGCTATTACTGTCAGGCTAACAAATAAAGAGTTCTGAGACGGCATAGCTGTTACGTGACCGCCATTGATGTGCTTCATTGATTAATCTTAACAAGCAATTCACTTGTGTCGGTGACAGGCAGGGGCACTGCTAGCCCCTCTCACGCTACCACTGCCAGAGATATCTAATTACTCGAAAATTTTCCGTAATTGCAAGAAATGATATGTGCCTACAAAGTTACCGTAACGATAAACGTATAGCGGCAAGCAAGCAGCGTTGCCAGTGTGTATTGATTTCCAAAAATCCCGCATTTGTGAATTACCGTCAAATTATTGTCAGTAAATATTTTTCGACATAGAAGCAGCTAGAGTGTAGGAAATTATTTTTTATTATTATTACTTGCATGTTGTATAAACATAAATACTGTACATAATTTTCCATTGGTAAACTAAATGAATTAGTGCCAACAAAAGAAAGTAGAAGTACCAGTTAAATTCATTAACAGTATTACATCTTAACTGTGTATTCAGCAAGATCGCTCTGTCTCTTGGTAGAATGAGGCCCGAAAAGCTAACCTAAGGCAACAGTTTCCATTATGAGAACCAGCTTTCAAAAATTCCCCGGCAAGAAGCAATAGTATCTCGAATTTCCAAATGCAGTACACGCATGTAGAACGAGCAATTAACGCAGAAAACACACCAGGGTGAAGTTGTATCCATATTCATATTCAAAACGGTATTCAAAAGTTTTCAGTATTTTAAAAGAATTACAAAGGCATAAATAAAAAAAATAAAAATTGCCGAATGTAGAGCACAAAACAAAGAATTAAACGCAAAACAAATTTCCTGCATCAGGGTAGCCAGCATAGCGTAATCGTTGCCCAACTCTCATATTCATATTCGAAAGTGTTGAAAAGAATTCATTTTTTAAGAGCATTAAAAGGACATAAATAAAAAAAATAAAAATTGCCGAATGTAAAGCACAAAACAAAGAATTAAACGCAAAACCAATTTCCTGCTTCAGGGTAGTCAGCATAGCGTAATCGTTGTCCAACTCTCATATTCATATTCAGATTCGAAAGTATTGAAAAGAATTCATTTTTAAAGAGCATTAAAAGGACATAAATAAAGAAAATAAAAATTGCCGAATGTAGAGCACAAAACAAAGAAATAAACAAATTTGCTGCATCAGGGTAGCCAGGTTCTCGTAATCGTTGTCAACCTGTCATAATCCTATTCAGACTCGAAACGGCATTCAAAAATTTTCATTAATTTAATAGCATTAAGAAGAGATAAATAAATAAAATAAAAATACCGATTGTAGAGCGCAAAAGAACAAATTAAACAGAAAACAAATTTCTTGGATCTTTATTATGCTTTATGCTTGGTTTTCTTGCTTGCCAGGATGCTTTATTTTCCCAGGTTCGGATTTAGTGAAGATGAAAATGAGGATACGATACATATTTTCGAAAGGAATGTTTGTAGTATATTGTGTGACGAGTACTGGTGCATTGGTGTGACGGGTATACGGGAACAGAAAAAATAGAGTGAGGACTAATGGAGCAAAATTAGGGTTGTAAAGAAACGGATTTCTATCCATATAATGCAAATTACCTAGTATATTTATACTATTACATTATCACAAGAAAGCTGAAGTTGCTAATGAAGTGCTAAAGTATGGTTGTTTCTTACACATAAATCTATAGAAAACACTTTCTGCAAAATCATCCTTAGCAGGCCGAGAACTGCTGCGTTTACCTTACCGGTTAGTATGGCAGAAATCTTTCCATTTTAAAAAAATATAATAAGTAAATGGTGTAAGAAAAGGTCGATATTACAATATAGTTTGTTTGACTTCTTGACGTATGCTTTACAATCTTTACTGATCAGTCTAGTAGAGGCTGATATACGATAAATGGGAGAATGTCATCAGAAGTAAAGGAAGTGCAGGAAGAAAGCATGGGGATGAAAATTCGCAGAAGAAAATAAATGTCTATATTTATCCGTCTCCGAAACAATACCAAACACTTTTGTATTATTACTGAAAGATAACAGAAAATAGTTTGGCATTGATAACTTGACTACTTATTTGACTTATCGTTATATTTTAAAACTAAAATATAACGTGATAAATAAATTTTTATCAAAATGAAACTAATTGTTACGAGACTTTTTCTAGTATAAAATGACATGAACAAAAGCATTAAATTAATATTATCGACATTCGAGCTTACAGTCTCGATCGAGACGAGAGTCTCGAGAGGTAAGTGTCGGTCTCGTCTCGACGGATGTCTCATCTCGAGTAAATCTCGATGCATGGAGTCTCGGTCTCGTCTCTATTCCTGAGCTTTAGTCTCGTCTTGGTCTCGAATTCGAGACGATACCAAGACCAGCCTCTGTCTGGGTACTATGCCTACATTCCATGCCAATTCAGGCATAGCATGTCACCCATGGTTTAAGATTTTGATGAAATTTAGCACACAGATTTTCGAACGGGTTCCTAGTATAAATTTACTTACAGGTTTCTAGGCTACCTATGTTCGGAGTTACAGCAATTCGAATTTGACATGTGTTCTCCTTAAATGTTGTCACGATCCACGCTTTACAAAGACACATCTGTTTGGATTTGATTTTTTCAAACTCATGCTTTATAAATTGCATAAACAAATAAACATGTGTTTCTTACGTAAAATTCATCAGAGAAACCGAATTTGATAACAAAAATTGAGGTAGGGTCTATAGGTTTCAAGAAATGACTTTATGATTGAGGAAAAAGCAGTTTCTGAAATTACGTTCGCCTTGAAATATAATACCGCGAATGTCTGAAAAGGAATACTAGATACAGATATTAAACTTGCACCATTGGAAGAGAGGAAAACTTCCTATAGAATGATGTAATAAAGACAGTGAGTTCTTGGTGAGAACTTTATCTTCAAACCACTTTTCAGTTTTTACGTCATTAAATATATTGGTGTGGACTTCGCAGTTTAATAGCATGAATCTCTATCTTAAGAGGAACACCAGATACAGATGTGAGACCTACACTATGAAAAATACCACAAAGTTTACTATAAAATAGAGTAATAAAAACAATGGATTGTTGGTTGGAAGTACATATGTAAACCACTTTTAATATGATTATTAATATATAATTACGTTGACTGTGCAATATAATACGATTAATATCTCAGGTAGAACGCAAGATGTAGATTTGGGACTTGCACGACGCTTTCCCTATGATTGTCATGCTTGCTTGCACCATGAATGTCATGCTTCCAAAATGACATCTGGAAGATGAGCATAATAACAGTGGTATCTGACACACGATTGGAGATGTTTCGTTTAGCACTGCTGCGCGTAGTTCTATGCTTGAATTTGAACTTTAGTTTTATTTATTTAATGTTTTTAGACAACGTTGGCTGAGGATGAATGGCTGATGATGAGAGAGCTTGTCAAATGAGGAAAGTGTGGGAAGAGGCCAATGAAACTAACGCACGCGGATTTTGTCGACGACAAAATCCACGTGGCCCAAGCCAATATTAAAAGAGGAACGCCACAAATCAGAGAGCACTGTATCACTGAACCACAACGTTCCCATTATTCTTCCGAACTGTCCTGGACATACATAGATAATATTTTTTATTTTATTTTGTAGCTTGAATGACGTTTGGTAAACCCACAAATATACTGTACATAATTTTAAAATGTTAATATAGTGCTTATAATAAAGTGATTATGATAATAAGTGTTTGTAAAGTGTCCATATAGTGTAAACACACACTGAAAGGTTTTAATTGGAATTGTTTATTCAATATTTATCTTCCACATGAGATAAACCACATTCACATAAAATTTCGTGTTTGCCCGATAACTGTTTACCACCTAGAACCGTCCAAACAGCGAAGCTTTAATTATAACTAAAGCATGTTCAAACAAAAATAAATTGCTTTTCATATGGAGTTTCCACTAAGATCCCACTGTTTTTATTACGTATCTCTATAGCAAATTCTATATTTTTCCAATTATACACTTCCCATATTCTTCTTATATTCCCATATCAGGTATTCTTACTGAAATATTAATATTGATATGTTGCAATGTAAACACCATTATATATAATGATGTAAAAGAAGAAAAGTCCATTATAGATGAACTTCCCACCAAGAATTCTGTTTCTATTGCACCATTGTATAGGAAATGATCTTCCTTTCCATATCGGGTAAGTCTCAAATCAACATCTGATGTTCCTCCATAGATATTAATTGTATGATATTGCAAAGTCAACGTAATTATATATATAGAATGATTGCTTTGCAGATGGACTTCCCACCAACAACCCACTATTTTTATTACACCATTCGATTCTACAACATTCTACTACATTCCACCGTTCTACTACACCGTTCACCTTTTATATGCCTGTTTTGGCATGAAATGCCCCTTACCATAAACGACGTGGTAGAAGAATTCCTAAAAGTCATAAATAAATTCAAATTGTATGCTTGTATCTGTAAAAATAACGTTTTATTAAAGTAAAATTATATTTTAATTTAAGCATTTCCTCAGGAATTAACATTTTGAATTGTAGGAAAATTGTATGTGGTGGTACAGCAAATATCGCAACTCGTTACAATAGCTGCAAAACACAGCTAAACTACCCAGGACTCATTACGAGGAGGTGGCTGCGACCAGAGTCCCGCCCGTGCCCACCCACCCTCCCAACCATTGATGCACGGACCATTAGATTGCGAAATCGATTTTTGTCCCGAACTTTGGCTTTATCCGCCGGTCAGCTAGTCTAGCCTGGATATGACTTTTTGTTGCAAGATAGTTGTGATTAAGAGGATTTAACTTCTTGCCCAATTCTCTGGACTGCCTGTGTATGGCAAGAGAGAGAGAATACGTAGGAAGGAACTGAAGAGAAGTGTTATCTCCTTCAATTATGACATCGAGATCAGCATCTGATAGTATCATAGATATCGGAGACCCCGTAACTATTTTGTTTTTCCACGAAATGAGTTCCGTGTGATCATTGGCATCAAAGTTTCAAGTACTGTTTAAGATTTGGTCATATCTTGTGTTGTTTTTCATTTTCATTCATAGTTCACCTGTTTGTTAGTTTTCACGAATTTCGTCCGATAGCATCGCTGCTTCGCAATCAGGATGTTTTCTGGATAAGCCCATTAAACATTGATTTGGAACACTTAAACGAACTGTCTTCAGATGATCGCCTTCTAATTAGCGAATATTGCATTTTCTTCTACAGCAGAAACTCTTGCTGTATATACATTCTTTAATTTGTCTACCTTGTCTTATAACTTCACGTCTTGCCCATCGATCTTTCTTTAAAAGAACTTATTTTGTCTTCCTACTCTTCTATAAATCTATACAAATATTCCTTCGTTACATCCATTCTATCCTTCAGCTTCTTATCAATGTACTTGATATTTCTCTGTTTTACATTTTTACCGCCTATATATCAATGTATAATAGAATACTGTTAATAATGTAAATGGTATTGTGGAAGAGAAGGCGAAATAGCATTAACTTTATCAGTGGAAATAAATCAAATCAAATATAATTAATTTTATCTTATCTGTTTCATATGAATCTATTCATTCAAATCTTAGTGACTACAACTAGCTTGATCCTTGAAACTTTTTCCATTTCTTTCAATATTCTGATGGGACCACGGTGGCAGTGGTACAGCGCTTACCTTTAGTGTGTGCAGTCGTCGTTTTGATCCCTGCTCATGCCATGTTGGCTTTGTGGTATACAAACACCGTGTGCGTGGGTGTTCTGAGGATGCTCCCGTTTCCTCCCACTGTCTTCACAAATTATCACATCATCACCCATCCGACCTGAACAAAAGTTGCCTAAAGGCTTTAAATTAAATTGAAAATCAATTTAACTTTTGATAAAGTTGTTAATGTCTTCCAGAAAATTCTTGAATGCTTTTATAATTTGTACCAGCATGTCAGATTTATCTTCCTTTTCGCACCTTTTATCAGCTTTATTAGGGTCTTGATACTTGTTTCATCCGTGCTGGTTGAAAGTTCTCTATTTACTTCATTTAAAGAATCACTACTAACATAATGTGTTTCCTCTCATACTACACTATTCATCATAGAGAGAATATTATTTCCATTTACACGCTTTATTTTTATCTGTTTTACAAAAAAAAAAAAATTTTGAGTCTTCACTTCTTTCAACTATATAAATTCTTCAAATTAGACAAGCATTCTGGAACCTAACAATCTTTTCAATACTTTTGAATTTGAATATGAATATGAGAGTTGGACAACGATTACGCTATGCTGGCTACCCTGATGCAGGAAATTGGTTTTGCGTTTAATTCTTTGTTTTGTGCTCTACATTCGGCAATTTTTATTTTCTTTATTTATG
>JAGDQP010032994.1:0-20936 GCA_022664845.1 Lepisma saccharinum
ACACCCACGCCGAATAGAAATAAAATGTTGTGGGAAATTTTTCGACCAATACGTGGTAATTAAACTTGGAGATTCCCTCATTCCTGTAATAAATGTGCAGAAGGTTATGTTAATTAATATATTTCACTGTTTGAAGAGAATGTTCAGAATTAATCTTGGCAAACATTATATTAATTTCAATGATTTGAAGGTACCTTAACAGTTTGATTTATTTCAATGTTTCTATCATTAATTTAGAATGATGTTTCTTCTTTCTAACAAGTATAACCCACCACTTGATATGCCTGTTATTTAGTTCAGACATACCTGCATTCGAGCACGAGAAACCATATTAATATTAAGCTTTCTTTATAAACAAATTCGAGGTCACTGAATTCATTGTTAATTATTGCTTTGATACAAAGTGAAGTATTTAAGTTGGGTTGGTTCCATCTCATCGATTTCTGTTCGGTTTTTAGAATTGTAATGGTAAAAGGAAATGCCCATTGAAAGGATTCTGACTGCCGATTGTCAGCAGCATAAAGTGCAGAAATTGTTTTCACCAGTGTTGTCAACCCGAGATCATAATGTTGTGTTTGAATAACCTATGACATATCGTTCAAGAGTTCGACTGTCATGTTCATGATGTACTGTTTCTAATAACCACTCGGGGGAACAAAATGGTAAGCGCCATAAGAAAATTTTCACAGTATATTGAAAATAAAATATATTGGTTCTAAATCTTGAAACTTCGAGTGCAAACTTTTTATTTTTCAGGTATACAAGCAGTCGTTGGATACAAAAAGCAAAAAGTTTTTTATTTTCAATATACTGTGGATATTTTCTTATGGCGCTTACCATCATGTTCCCCCGAGCGGCTTATCCCAGATGATCAATCATCACGAAATTATACTTTCATGCTAAAATCTTCTTACAAGGAGAACTGACATTCAGATTGTCTAATGAAAGAGTATCACACAAGTACTGTATAATATGAAAACAGGTCGAATTAACAGTGTTGCTTAAGTGCAAACTTCATTCAATCGCGAAATTGTAGAATGTTTTTGACAATTGTGAATATTGAAGGTGAACTCGTTATCACAGAATTATTTTAACTCTTTCTTCTAGTTAAGTTTGTTAGACCCTAACGTAACGTACCGCACTTTAACGTATGTATTATTATTTGGTACCCTCCCCCCAAATGTTTTATTTCCTATCAAATTACACTGAAATGGATATCCGATGCCTCTGATTCTACGTGCAATCGAATGGACCTATTCCATCGCGTTTAAACGTACGTAGTGATCTTGTAAGATATGTAAGATATATATTGATATTGAACATAGCCACTTGACGTGAGTTGGCTAATTTTGATAAAGCCATAATAGTTGGTAATCGACTAATACGACACATGTGATGTCGGTGATGTGGACTCCGGATATTCACGAGCTGCAGTGTTAAGATTACACTCGTGAATACACCTAATCGAGTATCATCACTCATCACTGATAACGCTGAAGGCGACGAAAGACTGGATGTATGACGAGCCTGTCCCCTTTCGCTGTAGTTCGTAGGCAAGCGAGATTGTTCCAAATCACAACCACTTTTAACCAGGGAGGAACCGTAAACATATCCACTAGTACGTCCTTTAGATGCTACGGGCTATGGGAGCCAGTGACTCAAGAGATTCCCCCCCCCATTTCTAGCCCCACTTGACAGGACTCCGCGCATGCTCTGGTTTCGTGAACATTGTAACTGGACCTTGGAAGGCTGGTGACGAGTAACAGACTTCAATTGATCCTATTACCACTTTTTCAGGCCCGTGCAAAGGGTCGGTTATGACGCTGACCCCATGAAGCTATAAACCAAGTAAGGCACCGTTCGTGTTTCCTCTACATACTTGGGCGGGACGTGTTGCTGGCTGATACGGAATGAGACCCCTGGTAAACCGAACTTCTTTGACAGTTCCTCTTTACATATTCCTCCCCGAAGATAGTCTAAATCGTTCTTAAACTTCATGTCAACGAACGAATAGACAATGTATTCCAGCAAGAATGTTGGTTGAACACAGTTGGATTGTTGGAAAAGTATTTGTGTGATTTCAGCATCATGGAAGGGTCATGTCGATCCCCGGATATGTAGCCTGTAGAGCAGCTCTGGTACTTTGTGGAGTGGTCCTTTCGAGTTGTGAGTCCACCTTTTATAGATACGACGGTTCTATGAAAGTATGAAATGAAAAATGAAATGGAATATGGATTATATGAAGTGCGGAAGTATGAAACTGTGTGGCTGGTGGATTCCAAACGTCGCACAGTGGATCAGAATGTAGAAAACGTGGCGAATATTCAAAATCTCTATCAATGTAGAAAAAATCGGTATGGAAGGGTTTTTGACCTTGTTAATACGAATTTGACATCAAAATGAAAAAAAAAAAAAATCAAAATAGCGGATCCAATATCGTGGGCCAAATCTAAAAAAAAAAGTAGAATTAATTGAACAAAAAGGGATTTTGAACGTGCTAAATACGAATTTGACATCAAACTTGAATAATTGAAAATGGCTTTATTATATAAAAACAAAAAATGTTACAAATAATATAGAAAAGAAACCCGAACAAATTTATACGAAGATTTTTATCTTTAATTCTTCTTTTTCTTGTCCTCCCCCTTGTTTATGGACAGCCGCTTCGCCACTCTCTACTGCAGAAGAATAATTGCCGAAATCTTCACCCGAATCTACATCCAAATCATTCTCATCATCGCTATTGTCATCTGTATCGTCATCCGAATCGTGGTCTGGAACCTCGTCAACTTCTCATATTATACATTATACATACGTCTACAATTGCAGACTCAGAGGGGGATTCCCCCCTCTTCCCTGCGTTAATTTGCACACTGTTTATTTATTCATTTATTGTTTATATGTAAGAACATGTATTGAGAAAACGTTTGCGTATCGTATTTATGTTTTATTTTACTGCAAAAACTAATTGTTATTATATTTACAATTATTTATTAAAAATATATTATTACACATTAATATGACACAAAAAAATACTGTAAAAGTATCAGCTTCTAACGTTAAGCTGGAATAGAACAAACATTTGATTCAAATAAGATAGGACAGTATATCCAATCTTTTCTAAGTTATGCGTCGAACCCTTGAAGAGAGAGAGCATTATCTTCCTCTCAGACACGCACACCCAGAAGTTGATTTCGGGGGTATCCGAGATCTGTCTGGGTATGAAGTATACATAGGTAAAAAAAAGGGTAAAGTTATCCCCTGTGCGATAAGCACGCGCCGTGAACGGCGCATGAGGGATGTGGAGGTAGCGCTCCACATTTTCTTAACCTACGGTACGAAGTGAGGTGGAGTGCTCAGTCCCACGCTCGACCGCCTTTACCTTCCCAAGGTGCCCAGGAGTACCAAGGACACTCTGGTGGTACTCATTTTGATAGGAGGCTGAGTGGATATGGCCGGGATTTGAACCCGGGCCGCCCGATTCGTAGAATGCCTAAAATTCTGCCAACAATGATAGTAATTTCACAAAACAGTCTGAATTTTGGGCAGGGGATTTGGACCCCCCTCTGCGTACGTCCCTGCATCCTTTTGTCCTTTGTCCTGTCCTGTACTATGCTATAGATATAGTTTAATACGTTATTTTATGAATTTGGACCTAATTTTATAATTTTTAATCAACTTTAACAAAATGCTTAAGTAACGAAATATTGCAGCTGTAACTTCAAATGTGGGTCATTACCAGAGTAGCTGGTATTATCCATCCAGCCTTAAGAGTATAATCATTTGCTTTTATGGCAACAGCGATAAAAAGAAACCCCACTGCAGCCGTTCTCTCATTTCGGGTTGCCATACACGAGCGGCAACGCTTCAGACGCTGTTACTTTTTACCCCCTCTTGCCCCGTCAAGTTTTTCAAATGAAACTATAGTTATATTAGATAATTAAATATGTGTAAATGAAGAAAGGAACTAGGAAATTAATTTTCGTAGCAATATTAAATATAAAACATTTACAGGGGATCATTAAAGAGAAATAACAGTAAAGGAATTTCGTGTGCGTTAAGGGGGGGAAGTACGATAAGTAGAACTGCAGCTGTTGCACCTAAGCTGCTGACACAGTATAGACCAAACTCTGGACCGGTAACAGTAGCTGAATTTTAAGGTTGATTCGTGAAGAAAATAGTATATACTTTATCAGACAATTCGAAATGTAGCGGAATACCGTGGAATACGTAACTTATCTCTCATTTTTCATTGTATTTTATAACTTCATTCATTTTTCGGTATGAACGTTCATTAAAAAAAAAAATATTTTATATGGTAATAAACTTCAATTGCCATTTTAAATTAAGTACATACCTTCTGAAGCAGTCTCCATTTCAAAGTTTTTTAATTCACCTGCACAGCACAAAGATATTTTACGGCAACGACGCACCACGTCTTCCGCCCGACTAGCCTGATGAGTCGCTCACACATGAATGCTACGTTTGACCTGAGATACAACAGTCGTAAGAAATGCTCGACCGATTCTATGAGCGGGATTTCATAGTCCCAACATTACTGTAGCCAACCTGCTAGTCCAAAATTCCTGACTAGAAACTTTTTATTATTAGCCACGTTTTCGACATTCTGACCCACTGAGCGTCGTCAAACTGACGTCCATTTCTGAACTGAAGGTGACGCAACCCGTTGCTAGGTGGGCATGTGACAAATCGTGACCTAGCTATGCATAGTCACATTAGTTATGGCTGGAAATTCTCAATATTAATATGGAATTGCTACGAAACTATATTAAAGATTTTTTTTTTAATCTGTCAAATATAATATTTCAGTGGAGATAAATTATATATTTATGTATTCTGTTTTAATGTCGGTAAGGAGATTCAGATCAGATTATGTTGCTTTATGAGTTGTAACTATCAAGGTTTATTTATTTACTAAGGGTTTGAACTAAAATGTTTGTTAGTTTTATTAAATTAATTAAGAAAAATATGTAAATGCCTTTTTATATTTGAAATACATGAGCCACCTTTACGTAAGGGGAGATTAGTAATAAACAAATATTCAGTTGGTTTCCTTAGGGCTAAAAAGACTGCAAATAGGCATATATTAAAAAATACATACAAATTACCTGGTATGACCCTTAAACTATGTAATATCCTCTAACAGAAAATTCCTGCTAAACTCAGTGCTAGTGACTCGTTTTTTTGGGGGGGCACCAGTAAGCGTTTTTTTTTTTCTGTAGATCAAGGAATCATTTTTCAAAATTGATCTATTAGATTCTCGTTAATACCACATACCCTTGCGCACATATATCGCTATTGCCATTTTTTTAAAAATATAACAACTCCTTGACAGTTACAATCCCTTCCCCCTCTCAAACGCAAAATCATGATGAAATACTGACCGAAACAATACATCATAACTGTTACTCTGAACAGTTTCGTTCTTCAGTTGACATTTAACACAAGATCACGTTTTGAAGACAGTCGCGGAGTGCACGGTTGAAGACATAATATGAAGTTTCCTTATACGTATCTTGAACGAACACATACTATGTGGCAGTATCCAGCATAGTAGAGTACTTCCCTGGGACGTCCCATTTAGATCCCATTAGAGTCAGAATGGTCCTGCGCCCATAGCGATGTCCCAAGGACGTCCGTGGGATAACTCTGTGGGCAATACAAACAGTTCATCCCGTATGGAGGTCCCTTGGACGTCCCCCGGAAAGCCGTGCGGGATTACCTACCTGGAATTTCTATAAATTAAATCGACCTTACTATTATTATTATTTAATTAATTATAACTATACGAAGGATATGCCTTCGTATAGTTATACGAAGGATTAATTATAACTATACGTCTCATGGATGTAAACGGGACTTAAACAGGACGTCCTGATATCCTGCCAGGAGATCCGTCAGATATCCCTGGGACGTCATTTTGCTATGTGGGATGTTGGCATTCCCTTTTTGAAACACTTGTATAAGTACAAGTTAAGCTTCATTGCCAGTAAGGAAACACCAAACACACAAATTAACTTAATTTAAAATTTCTTTTGGTGTCTCTAAAGTTGTAAATTCATAAAACTGATAAACTTCATTATGTTTCGACCATTTTAGTAACTATTGACTTCAGTCCGTCTCCATTATACGAGTATAATGCATGTATAAAGCCTCATTCATCTATACTCCAAGTGAGACTCGAACCCACAAGCTCTTTGACAGCGACCCAGCGCCCTAGTCTATACAACCATCCTGATCGACATGGAGTTAATAAATGCCATTTCACATTTCTGACAAATAAATGGTCAAAGATATGATGTAAAGGGCTTAAGACAATAAGTATATTATAACTGTTTAAAACTGCCTTTAAAAATACCAATATCTTCAACATTTCATAAAAAACAAAATACACTGAGGTTCCCGTAGCATTGTAAAGTAAGGTCTTGGAGTCTAATATTATCGCAAATTTGAGCATTACCATTACTTTAAAATAAAAACCGTCAGAAAAATATTAGTTTGTGCTAAACTTCCTATATTAATTAGATCTATGAACTAAGTCAACTCAGGTTTTGAGGGATGACCTCGCAACACATAGCACGATAATGGTAAGGGTAAGAGCATGTACCTTTTGTTATAAAGACTTAAGAATCTTCAGTTTCTATATTCAAAGATACCATAAATAACGTCTTGGTAGCTTATTTTCTTCTTGGGACCGAAAATTGTACGGTTTGGTCCCAATGAGAGAAGTGGAAATGTGTTGGTCCGAACAAGATAACGCGGGAAGACACACACTCACGCATACTTCACGAAATTTCTGTTCCAACTGTTTTATTCACACCTTTTGATCTCCAAGCAAAACTGTTCCGAACATGATCCGCTGACAAGGATAATCTTTGTCTTCTTTGTTCACCTCTTGTAACCTGCGACCCTCACTAAAGACAAATGAGTTTCAGAACCTCTTCTTTCATCAATGCATTCAGAATGAATTTCAATAAACTTATTTGATGTGTCAATCGTGCATTGCTTAAGAGTTTAGATATTGTGGCGAAATAGCAATCTGCATTGCACTACAGAAATCTACTATCGTACTGTAAAGTAAGTAAAATATGTTGTTTTTAATGTTAGAAAATAATGAACCTGTGGCGTTACTACTTTTCGACGGATGATGTTGAAAATTGGTGGCATATTACATAGGTTCATATTCCTGTTGCAGCGGAATACAGTGGTGTTTGTGATTCATCCGTGTGGACAATGTGATCGAATTTTCCGCAGAATGGGGTGAAAGTCAGGAAAGCGTTATGTAAATAACGGAGAACCTTTCGTGGCAATAGTATTGGACACAACACGTACTATGATTCCCAGTGGATATTGTAATCTGTCAAATGCGTACAGAAGTTGCCCTCCTGTATTGAAAATGCGATACTGGAACAGTTGTTAAATTAGTGCTCGAAGTGGGTTAGGAGAAGGTAAGGGAATGGTTGCAGAAATGGCCTAGGAAAGGTAAGGCTACGTTTGCACCTAGTTCGAACGTTGCCTTAAGAACGGAGCAGAGGCTGTACTCGTTTGGTTTGGAAAATCTCCGCCATCCATTATATTCACCGACATTGCACCATTTGATTGCCATATACGTCGATCTATATCCTACTTCACTGCTGTAAAGTCTTTGGAAACTACGATATGAACATCCGCCCGAATGACTTCGTTTCACACCTTTCAGAATTCTACCAAGGACTAATCTCTAATCCTTGGTTCTACCGCAATGTTATCTTCAACTTCCTACAGCGATGGCAGAAGATTGTGAGCAGCAAAGCGGGGTATGTAACCACCGGGTCCATTGAGCGGAGTGGTACGCAGAACACTTGACCATAAGCTGTAGGTCCCGTCGTTAGAAGCTCTCCAGCTCGTTAGGACGTTAATAACAATTCACTTACTTTAAGATTTGTAAATTAGCTAGTATTTTATTCATATTTGAACCTTTAAATGTAGCAGTTAATAAAAGCATCAGAATGTGGTTTCGCGAAATGAGGAAGCACACTGCTTAGACAGAATTAACTTTTTTTTTTTTACTCTTTAAAATATTTTTCTTTCCCCATACAGAGTTGACGTTTTTAGAAATTGTAACTTAGAATCAAAAACAGAAAGAAATTCGTTCAAAACTTTAAGTATTTAAGATATGCATATGCTAATCTAATTAATATTTCTTACCAAGTAAAAGCACTTTTGCTTAAATATAGCACTCCTCAGTAAATTGGTAGAAAACATTTTTAATCATTACTGTTGTATCGTAGGAACATGATATTGTAAATTTACGCTAATAATCGTTTTATTACGTCTATTGTTACAGGTGATACAAGTAATACATCTTTATTTACTTTTTAATTCTTGGCTACTGCAGCATAATATTTTAGCTTTCACCAAATTTGAAATTTAATTTTAAATACAATAATTTTAACGTATAATTTCATTGTCTAATAATAACAATTAACAATATTAGTTATATTTCTGGGAGTTTATGGCCTTACAGTTATAACAAGTGAAACAGATACCTTAATATTGAATTATTTTTAGTTAGTCCATGTTTTTCCATGTTATAATGTTTATCAGAAGCTACATCTTCGGGATTTTGTTAGTGGTTAGAACCTTGAGAATTTGGTGCTGTTTTATACGAACTGAGAATATCCTGCAAACTCTTTGTTTGAAGAAGAATTAGCACAGAAAAGTAAGAATTATTATTATTATTTTCTTTTTTTTTGTAGAATTAGTTTCATATGAATAATTGTGTTATACAGGGTGGACAAAAATTGGCGGTCTATATTCTAGGAACGGAAAATTATCATCAAACCAAGAGAAACGTTCCTTTGAAGAAATTTAAAATTACGCGTACCTTCGGAACTAGATGTGTTTGAAGTGTGCGTGTTACCGTCATAAATGACGTCATATCTCGACAAGTAATGACGTAAGCCCTGTCGGCTTAAGAAATCACTATCGAAGTAGTACCCGATATACCTATTTAAGTTATGTTTATGATTGGCGAATGGAGCTTGGAGGGGATTCTCATGCTTGTCCTTCTAAACAATTTGATTCCTTGACAATAAAACTGTTACGTTCCGAAACTTGTCTGTGTGACACTAACGGTGACCTTTGTGACGATTCCGCCGTGACCTTGGGCGCCTGTACCTCCGAAAGTAGGCATCGTTTTATATTTCCTCAAGGGAACTTTCTTCTTGAATTGATGAGAACTTCTTATTCGTAGAACATTGACTACTAATTTTTGTCCACCCTATAGAAGATATATTTAAGTTTTTAATTAATTTTATGGAGCTAATATTAACACTTCTTTCAAAAACTGATGTTTAGAGGTTGAATGTTTATATTGTTGAATGCTTTTTAAACGCAATTTTTACGTTTTTATTTTGTTCAATAAAATGGTGACTTTTACAGTGGAACGAACACCCTCGATTGTCGCATAACACAAAATAACGAATTGTGGTTGAATTTGAATAATTTACATTTGTCAAAGGACAGTGTACAGTAGAGGTTACATTAGCATGGGTTCTTTCATTGCAAACTCTCAAGTTTTCTTTTAAATTCGCTTCATGTCATGGTTTCATGTAAAATCATGCATACATGTGATTTTATAGTGTCTATAATTTCGTATTTTGTTTGGATGTTAGGGACGCCATTAATTTCGTGCTTTTTGAACACAGTAATTTTTCATTTGCTTAACAATGACTTATTAAAAAAATCAGCAGATGACGATGAAACATTCATACATCAAAACCTCGTTTAACCAGAACTCCGCTTTATTCGGTACGATTTTGAAGAAAAAAAATAATCTTTTCGGCAGTTTCAAAATATCTTTACATCGTATACAAGTGAGCGAGTCTAATTAATACTCGACAGTTAAGTGTACCATGTTGTAGGGGTGTTCGGTATTGAGATTTTCATACCGACTTCCGGTATGTTTTGGATACCGACAATTATCGATATACCGAAATACCGATAATACCAAAAATACCGATATACCGAAATGCCAAACAATATAAAAATATCGAAAAACAATGATATTGAGCAATATGGAAGTAGGAAGACGGGAGGGACCTTTTAACACGTTGTTTGGCATATTTAATTTTGGTTCCTCACACTCAGAAAAGTTGTTCAAAGAGATAAATAACATATGTAAAACCTTTTGGCAAACTTCATTTTTTTAAATATATGGGCCAGTCTAGTAACTTTGGACTTCGACCCGTCACGATTCGCCCTTAAGCTGTTAAAATCCACCCCCATGTCCCTGCCGGGACTCGAACCCGGGACCTTCAAGCCGATGGTCTACCGCCGCAGGCCGCTCGGCCACCCGGCAGGCTAAATGACAGAAGTATTATTTACGATTTGTACTACGGGCATTGACAGCTACCACGCCCCGCTTGGTGTGCTGTTTTTTCTATTACGAATTTGACGCCCCTACGTTGCAGACAATTTGATACCAATAATTATTCCCACCCTTTTGCCTCGCTGCGAACACAAAATTGTACTATACCCCGCAAGGCCCTTTTTTCTCTTCTTCGTTGATGAAAATTAATAGAAGGACCACCTTGTTTCATAATTGCTTTTGCTAGCCAAAAATGTACTCCGAATCGTCGTAGACACCAACGAGTTAACTGGGAAAGTTTTGTTTTGTTTTACCATCTTTTGTGTACAGATCACAAAACAAAAATGACTCCTTTATTTACAACAGAAGATTGATACCCTACGGTTTAACTTTTTCATGATAAAAAAGAAACGAGAAAGAAGGTTGAGAGGCTAAAAAGAGGTCTTTTATATTGCAAGTTGAAGAACAGAAAATAAATAATTAAAAGAAACAGAATAATAAATGCTTAATGATGATAATGAGACAAGAATGTAAGAAACTTTAAGTAGCTGTAAATATTAAAAAGATTTAGGAACATTGTATTGGCAGTAATATTGTTTGATGATATTTGATTGAGAGAAATATAAACACTGATTTTGCGTAAAAAATGTAATTTTGATGTGGCATTTGAAAGTACTGATAAATTGTAGAAACTATGTATATGACACCTTGATTGAAGTATCATTTTTTTAATGAATACGTTTAAAAATGCTATTGGTAATATATGATTGGTGGTAGAAAATGAATGAAATCTTGAGGTTAGTGGGGAGAGAACGAGTGTGTTTATATATTGTTTATGTAGGTATAGAACATTGAGCTACAGTATTTGATATTGTTAACATCGTTGATCATGGACGCTACAGAAGCTACCGCATGCAGAGTACTGCACGTTGGGAGGACGAAGGTTGCATTTGGTCCACCATTGAGGCTTGGAAACCGATAAACAGTATTTTGTGTAAGGGGTCCTTTGAAAACGGACCTAAATGTGAGGACCATGAATGCCATGGACATTTGACTCGTTTTATATATCCAGACGTGTTCCCTGAAGAAGTTTATCCCAAGTTAGAGGCTCGAACAAGCAATACTTTGCGTCAACCAGAAACTATTGATGCGTTATTTAAAATCTACATGAAAACACATCCTGATGTAAGTGCTGACTTAAAAGATAGTATGGATTGGGGAATTCAAACGCCTGATGAAAACATTGTTGTGGAAATTACTGGGCATGTTCGCAAAAGAGGACCGTACTGCACATAAACTTAACGAAGAAACAGTGTTTGCGAAGTGACATTGAATTGTGTATTTACTGGAACTGTGTAGTGGACAATTATATTTACTGGAACTGTGTACAAAAGTATTTAGTGGTTTATTTAGTGGTTTGTGGTGATTATGGCTCAGTGTACATACTGTATTGGTGAATATATTTTGGACAAGTGTGTGCTAAACACCGTAAGTACTTATGTACAAAATAATCCTATTGAATGCACTGAGTATAATTTACATCAACCTCATAATTGCATGTATATTTGGAATACAGGATTTGTTATTGCAAAACATATTCAAAGTCATTTGAATGATCCAGAACTTTTCAAAGACTATTATCAACTCTTTGTACAGCAGGGTCATTCACATATTTTAAAAAATACCTCGTTTAATGTTATTTGTCAATTTATTCGAGACCCTGAATGCATTGCACAAGTGATACCTGTAATTGTGGAACAAAACCAAACTGTGAATAGTTCACGCGTAGTTAGTGTCAGACAGTACACCATTGACTTTCAAGGGTTTAAGATTTCCCCTAAGGAATACATTATCAGAGAATTTTGTTTAGTTGCATGTGATGCCACCTTGATATTTCATAGTCTTTTAAAATTACCTTGCGAACGTTGTGATTTAGCTGCTGCATATCAAACACAAGTAGATTGGCTCACACATCATTTGCATGGGTTAGAGTGGAATACGTCCAATGGATATCCCACATTCGCCATATTATGTTGCAATTATGTGATATGGGATCCATCTTTTATTGTAAGGGTCATGAAAAGATGGTGTTGTTGTAAAAAGTATTTCAACTGATAAATATTGTAAACTTAGAAGACCAAGGATGTCCTGTCTTACGCACACTGAATTTCAAAGTGGACATTTTAAAATGTACGTATCATGAACCGATGGAAGAGTATGCATATGCTTTGCGGAATTGCATACAGACAAACATTAAAAGTCGTTTACGGAATATCCACAATGATATTGCAACTTAGAAAGATAATAAATCTATTCTACCAGAATGTGTATGTTTTTTATTTCATGAAATGAAATCCAAACGATTAACAGGTAAGATGTTTTTATTACATCTAAAATACTCTACTACATGGATTATACAATTTGTGTTTAGTAAAAAAAATAATCAAGTTACATATGATAAATATAAAAAAAACTATTTACATTTTTTCTTTACCTTCAACATTTTGTTGACCAAGTTCAGTACCAGTTGATAATTTCGTTGTAAGTTAACTTTTGAAAAGATATTTACATTTCTAACTTTATAATAAATATATACGATACAGAACAAACCACATGAAACGGAATTGTCAGCTTGGTATTGAATCATATATTGAAGAATTTCGTTGTAGAAATTGTACCATTGATTTTGGTGGATTGAGGCCAAGACTATCGAAATAAAATTCTTGACGATTTTTATTAACGTAGATACATATCCAGTGAGTTCCTGGTTGATAGGACGGACTTAATGATTATTGCAGCTGGTGCCTTTACTATTTCAGGTAAGTGATTTAATGCATATATGCCAATCAATATTTAACTTGTGACACAGTCATGCAACACAACACTTAACATTTGATCGCTCCACATAGTCACGTCGAATTACAGTCTACATCATCATATTCAAGTACACTGGAATTTGGAGTAATGAAGGTGGGATTATATGTGCTTTTTGATTCGTGACTTACATATCGTGACAAATCATGATAGGTGAGAAATTTACTATAACATTGTGCTTCATAAAATGCACATCGGAACGTATGGAACTGATGTTGGTAATGACCACAATGACTTGCAGGAAAAAGTAATTTATTTGATTTTGGACAGTTCAAATGTTCTAGATTTAATACACTTCGTGCCAGGAGTCGTTCCAAAAACTGTTGTCTGTGGCGACCATGAACGTAGAGAACATCAATATGTTTTGTATAGTTTACAAGGACTTGCTGCAAATTGTCGTATGCTACGTCGCCTTCTGACCATTGTAATCCATAGATGTTTGTGGACAGGTACTGGTTGTCCAATTGAAGTGTTAGTGGTAAGTCTTCACTGCTAAAGGGTTGTTTAAAAATCCAAGTATGTGTGGTATTGAGATCAGGATTGACAACGACCAGCTCCTTGACGATAAGGTCATCGTCACCAACTTGATCAAACGCTAATAAGTGGATGATTGCTCTCATACTGTTGTTATTACACTGATGTAAACAGGAACTTACTTTCACCTTATATACATGTACTGAGACAGAGTACCAACTACTTAACTTAAATAATAATAACGATATAAAATTTATGGTATTCAACGCCAAATTGATGAGTTATACCATATTATCCGTATAAACGTTCCGGTCTTTATCTAGTTAAATTAATGAATCAAATTGTGCATAAACCACACAAGTAATGGAATTTTCAAGATTTTGACTGAACCCCATTTTAATATTGACAGGTGAATCTTTTACAACATCCCATGTAGAATCGTCTAATGTATTGGTAGGCGACAATATAAAAGCATACAGTGTATAGCCATTAGAATATTCTTTAGGTAAAATGGTATGCCCTGCATTTTGATGAAATATACCAGTTCCGGAAATTAAAGTATGATAACTTGGAATAAACAAATTCCTTTGAAAATTAGGAGTCAAGGGAGTGAGTGGATAAAATTTAGAACCAACCTGCACTTGAAGTTTGTTGAGATTAAAATGTTGAAATTGGAAAGGATTTTCATGCTATTGTCCATTCATGTATTTGAAACAATACCAATAACAATACCTTTAGGTACTTTTCCTAAAAATAAATTGTCCAAATTGAAAGTAGATACATTTTGAGGAATGGTATGAACACGTGTTTCTACACGTGTCAATGGAAGTTTTGCAGTATCCTGAAGCATATATCGATTTAATTGATGAGACAAATCAGCAGATATTTCCATACGACGTGCGTACAATACGACTTCTTCCAAATGAACTTTGAAATCAGGTTGTTGTGTTGCCATAAGACAGAATGCACCTTTACTACGACTGAGTTTGACTCGCATGTTAACTTTATTGGGAGGAATACGATTAAGGGTTGTAATATCAGTGTAAACACGACCTAACATTTCAATAGATGCACTACCTGCAATCATTGCACTACGTTTTTGAAATCCAACAATGGCATTCGTTAACGTATTAAACTGTCCCGCCGTATCCTTATACCATAAACCCGTTTTCAAATGAGTATTGGTAGCATCTTCCCCGTAGTTGAGACTTGTTTCAAAATAGGAACGGTAGGGATAGGTTCCATTGGAAGACGAAATGATTTTATCATTCAAGTATACATCGACTTGTGAAAACATGGCATGTAGAAAATTATTCACAGATATAACAATATCAGCTGCAACGGGTGGTGGTCCTGCTGCAGCTAGTTGTAAATTATCCCCATTTCCCCTTACTACTTTACATTTTACATACAGGTAAAGGTGCGAAGGATCAATACACTCTGAAGTATCCCCAGGAATAACAAATTCAATAGGTCCTTCGGATGTGAGTGTTGAAATAGGCCGATAGTCAACCATACGTGAGGATTCTATAGCAGTTTGTGTCATGGGTACAGATACCAAATCTAATTAATTGGTATAGCAGTCTTTACTAGCTGGTGTAAGGAACGACATGATGATGATTAAATAAAAATATCTGTCGGTCTAGTAAATGTACGTTTACGACGCTTTGCAGGTGGTCCAACTAGTGCAGGAGCTTTTCGTTTGCGTGCACGTCGTCTACCGCTACCCGTAAGCAACTGATTTAATTTTGTTTCCGCTTTTGTCTTTACAGCTGATCCTGCTTCGCGTACGCGTGCTTTTACGGATTCTTTTACAGGTCGATTTTCTAACATATCCCCGTCAACTTGAATTCCTGTTTGCAACGCTTGTCGTCCAATGGCTTTGGCACCTTGTTTAATAAATGGCATTGCAAATCGAAAAAGACCACGAAATAAACTTCCGATTCCGTGGCCGCGCTGATAGACGGGTCCCGCAAAATACGGAATTCCGCGTCCGCGATGTACTGCTACTTTAATTGCGGGAGACGCGTAAAGTGAAGTGTCACCGTCAATGTTCCGGATGCGAATAGCGAATTACGTCCTACATGATCCTTTAGTAGGATTTCAATTGTATCGAAACTTAATTTAGATAGTGGACGTTTTGAAATGTAATAGTTTGCACTTTTCCATGATTCGTATCCGTCATGGCCACAATTCGAAGTAATGGTGCTTTTGTATCACCAACATATTGTGGCTGAATGAGAGAAAGTATACAAATACTTGTTGTGGGTACCCAATACCTAGTGTCATAGAGTTAATAGACAATGGTATAAATATAAAACTATATTTCCAAATGTAAAATGGAAGTGTTTAAAATGTACAAAAAAGTAAAAGATCTCTTGCAGGGCGAAAACCACAGCCATACGCGTAGCAAATATCGCGCCACATCCCCACCATGGTGTTTCTATCAACATTTGTCCGTTTTATCACTGGAACAATATGTTGTCTATCGGATTCATGTTTATGTTCTTTCTAAAATAGTAAAGAAACAACAACATAATTACGATAGTCAACATATTCTCGTACTCAAAACGCAACTAACAATAAATATTATTTGTTACACCTTAAATATGTTTTTTAAATTTTGAAAAGGAATGTTCCTCCAAAAAGATTTTTTTTAAACTCAAAAGTCAATTATTTCATTTCCACATGTAGTGGTATGTAAAACAAACTATTTAAATCAGAAGAATGTTTCAGCATTCCACATGCAGTAATGCTGTGTTAAACAAAAAATTATTATTACAAGGTAAGTAGTGGTTTGTCATTGCCTTTTTATAAGGTAAAAACAATATTACATTTTTATATGAGCACTGAACTATTTAAAAATAAAATACTACGGTCTTGTTAATTGGAAATGTTATTTCGGCAGTGGTTCTTAAAAACTAAAGATTATGTCTTTTCAAAAACCACATCTTTGTGCTATGCTTTGGTCATATCAACAAGGTTCATTTTTCTTCCTTTTACAATTTTAGTTAAAATTGACAAAAATGTATATATTTATTCTCTTCCCACTCTTTCTACATAAAGCAAAATCTTTGACTAATATTTCTAAGATATTCATGACTGCAAATTTTCTCTAGCTTTTTTTAAAAAAATAAGTTTGCTAGTATTACTTTTTAAAAATTTTGGCACTTGTACAACAAACAGGGTATACATTTTTTTTCAGACCATGATAGACACTATTTTCCTTTCTAACACTCGGTCGACTCTCAATACAAAAATATCAACAGAAATAACACTTACCCTAATTACTTCAATTTATGCACCAGCAAACACCAACAGGTTCCAATATAACAAATTCAATTTCAGTTTCTGCACCAACAACAGGTTCTGCTAAATTGTCTTTCTTTCTCTGAATGATGATACTCGTTATTAGTTTCACCTTCAAGGGAATGAGTTCCAATCTGCAAAAATAATAATACAACTCTTTTACTCTCTACAATACTTGAATACATTTATTCAACAACAATAAAATGATCATTAAAAATTTACTTATGTTAAATAATTTTAATCAATAACTTTGTTTTAGTTGGTTCTTAACACTTAAGCAACCCCATTTAATGTCATCTACGTGTAATGATTCATCTTCATACTAAATTTCATGTCTGCCTTGAATGGTTAACAAATTAGTATTTTGGCAGCCATTTTTAATCAAATATGCAAACTATTCCAAAAAATCTTATAATGTCTTGATTTACTCACAATCATATATGTATATACTAAATTTCAGCTCTGTAACTTAAACTCTGTAACGATGCCAAAAATGGATTTTAGACCGCCATCTTTGTTTGCAAATGGCGACTTTTCAAAACTGTTGTTATATTTTCTTCATGTACTATGCCTAATGTACCTATGTATAAAATTTCACGTTACTATCTTAAATAATATGCAAAACGGTTTTTTTCGCCGCCATCTTTGTTTAAAAATGTCGACTTTTGATTTTTTAAAATAATTTCTTCATCTACAGCTAGTTAAAATCCACACCCATGCCCCAACCGGGACTCGAACCCGGGACATTCGAGCCGTTGGCCTACCGCCTTAGACTGCACGGCAACCCAGCCAGCACCATGGTTTCGTGGATGTTAGGTGCGGTCACGTATCTTTACATTATTCCGTTCTCATATTCCGAACTCGATGCCGCGTGTATTGCTAGTATCCATCTCGTGCTTTCCAGTCTTGGTGTATCCTACGAGGCGAGAGATTCGTGAGAAAGTATTCCCTTCCCCAGTAGCACATACTTGTTTTAAAAGTTGATAAAAGCGTTTAATGTCCGCCATTTCAATGGTTTTATCCAGTTTGAATTGGACGAGAATTCTTACCGTAACGGTATTGTTATTGACCAAAAAAGTCACTGTTGCAATTCTTTGTAGGATTTCTATACACACCTTTGCTCTGAAAACCTCGGTAAGTCGTTATTAGTACTATTACCACTGCCCTGGCTCAAGTCCCGGTCACTCCGTACTTTCTTTGTTGAAGTCCAGCCACTAGAGCTTGAATACATGTGCTCGGATTTATTGTGAACCTCTCATCTATGACTCCTCTGAAAAGCGTAGCCTGGCTGGCAGATACAGTAGGTTAGTACTGTGATCCAGGATATGTTTTCACGCTCATCCTGGCAGTGTATTTTACTATGAATCTGCGAGCTTCAGGAAGGGATACACTATACGTGGCCACGCTATACCTCCTATATTTAATTTTAGATAAAAAAAAGGTATGGATATTATAAAAATATGACCTTATGACCATCTTGAATGAAGAAAACACTGCTTTCTGACAAGATTCATTTTGGTACAGTACAATCACAAAACAATTATAGCGTTACAAGAACACCATTCCTATTTATTCTTACAGGAACAGCGTTCCGGTTCTATATTTCTTACCACAACGACGTTCCGGGCTGTCCCGGCTTACTTTAAACACTGGTTTTATCAACGTTTAAAACACGTATGTGCTACTGGGGTTCTTGCAGCTGCGAGATCCAGAAGTGGGAGGCGAGACGAGATACTAGAAATTCTCGCCTCGCAGTGAAATACTATTCAGTCTCGCGTGCCAGTGTCTGAAGAGCGCCCGTTTTGTACATGGTTTATACGTTCCATGTTCCTATTCTATGGTTTTTCACAGTGTTCGAAGTGGGAAAGAAACAGAGACGGTATGTTTTCCTAATATTTGCCTAGATAAATCAGAAATTGATATAAGAACACGTATACCGCCTCACTTCGACCACTGGTCTTTCATATTACTGTTCTTGGAGCTCCCCGTAGCAGTCACCTCCGAAGATTAGAACGAGGACCAGGTTTACCTCAGGAATATTTTACCCCAGGGGAACCCATATAACTACTTGATACAATTTGTTGACATAATTTAGCGATGTAAGTTTGTCAGCTATACGACCTCGCAGTAAAGGCAAACATTCAAGATGCCATCTCCTCTGTGAATCTGATCTTTGCTGATGTAATTAATCTTCAGTATCAGGATGGTATTGGTGAAGCTGCTTCTCTTCACCATGATATTTTTGTTCGGTGTTATGGATCCCAGGGTCCCTTAACTGTTGTGGGTCCCTCTGCTTGTTGGAAGGCAGCAGTACTGTTTTTCATCCACCGCCGTATATTTCCATTATCCGCCACATCTTGTCGGCATTCCTCTGTCCACCCCTTGTAGCGTGACAGAATGACCACTGCCAGATTTGGCTGTCTTGCCTATAAACAAATTACAAGATCCGGGTCACGCTCTACGTGGAAGATTAGCCCAAACAGGAACGAGGCTTAATCAAACAAAGACTTCCACAACCCCTGTGGCAGGGCTAAGATAAGGCATGCAGGTTACCACAGGGCGCCCCCAGCGAGCGGGCGTAAGCCACTTCCATACATCATCACTCATCCTACCTCCCTCCCATACCTGTACCTCAACGCAGAAAGGTTCACTGGGGTCCAGCCATCTACACCTCCCACAAACAGTGTCCCCGCCTATATCCCCACTGACTTCAAATAACGCCATAACCAGCACTCTGCAAATACAGGAGTACTCTGCTCCTGTCTCAAAGTCTCACAGCAAGTCACCTGACCTTGCTAAATTAATATATTTATATTCACTAAACCTCGAAGCGGTTACACAGAAAATCACTAGGCTGGCAAATATCACATGATTAAATATTAATGAAGTCGCACATATGCACACTCATTGGGGTGACAGGAGGAACACAAATTTCATAAAGTTGTAGGTGGCTATCCCTCAGGGAACATAACTACTAGGTTCAGGAATGGAATTTCATAGCAGCATCAAAGAATCGAAGAGCTGAACTCAAAATCGACGGCTAGGTACAAGCACCTTCAATCACAGGATCACAACAACGCAGAGAAACCGGTGACACTAAACGTAAACACTTCATCATAATGGACCCAAGCTTAGCAAATGGGCCCGCATTCTAGAAGGCACCATGACACTGAACATTGGTAGCTGATACACAATATCATTGGGTTCATTCCGAGCAAACACTCAAAAGCACTGTTATCTTCCAGTACTGAGGCCCAAGACCTTCAAGTTGAGATTTCCGCCTCACACACCAAGTCCATTCTACATAGGTGGGCTTCCATTAATTAAATAAATAGATGAGTGTAATTGCATAGTTGCACAAAATAGAAGAGAGAGAGAAAAAAAATAGGAAATAAGTAGTATAACAACAGCCAGTTACACCGGAATGCCGCAGGCCATGTTGGTACTCTGCTTTGCTACACCATGATTTAATTGAACACTTGGTTATTGTCTGAATTCTATAGACGCCACGCAAATGTACTCCGTGGATTGACAGGTGGCTATTTGAGACACCCCTGGTTGAATGAATCTACGAATCAAGTTAGAACAAGAGTTTCTTGGACGAAAAATATAGACACAACGCAAATCTACCCCATGATTTAATTACGTATTAATTAAACACGAACTTGTAGGATGAGACTCTGGCTGTAACCACGCAAACGTACTCCGTGGATTGACAGCTCACTAATTGTTTTTGCTACTCACAACTCTTGCGTCTTACCCCTTTCCCCGGCTAGGCACAGAAAAATGTATAATGGAATGCCGCAAGCCATGTTTGCCCTTTCCTTGAAAGAAGAAAAAGAAGAACATCAAATTAATAAGTTTTGAAAAAAATAATAGTGGGGTTGGCTTCAACGAGATACCTACA
>JAGDQP010032995.1:5466-20935 GCA_022664845.1 Lepisma saccharinum
GATATCTTCTTTGGGTGATTTGATAGAGATTTATGGTACATAGGAAGAACACCATTTCCTTAGTAAATTGCGTGTCAGTTAGTTGTACCAGTTCCTAAGCAAACTGCGTACAGGAGAAGTATTCGTTTAAGGTTGGAGTACACACCAGTCACATAGCCGACTACGTGTGAGGATGACACGACTTCCTTAGCAAACTGCGTGTCAGGTAGTTGTACCAGTTCCTTAGCAAACTGTGTACAGGAGAAGTTAGGTTTATAGGTGAGAGTACACACCAGTTCCTTAGCAAACTGCGTGTGCGAGAAGGTACCAGTTCCTTAGCAAACTGCGTACCAAGGGTGTTCCAGTCACTTAGCAGACTGCGAACGGAGGAAGGAGAGGAGCTGAGCACCCGTGGATTGAGTGATAGCTCTTGCTGTGTGCAGGTCCCTTTTAAAGATGATTGTAGGGGTGACTCTTCTTGCTTCTCCTACATAGACTCCAGCTCCCTCTGTCTTCTGTTATCCGCTCCATTTGGTGCTAGTTTGTGTAGTTTACTGTCGTCTGCTCCAATATGTGTCATAACATGTTTACTTTCTTAGTCACATATTTGTTATATAAACATGCCTGTTTATTTAGACAATGTCCACGTGCTCCTATACACGCGAATCATTATTTCACCCCCCCCCCCCTTCTTGGGGAAAATAGTAAACATTGTAAGTGTTTTTGTGAACTATTTTTTTCTTGCTCAGTAATATCCCTTCTGTGGAGAGATTTCACTTTATCACTACACTATGCACTTCTATAGATGCGAGTTAGCGTTCACTGGAACATTTATGAACTAATAACGATGTACCACAGAACAGGCAGATGCAGAAGATATGAAAATAAATGATATTTTAACGCTAATTAATACAAAGTCTGCGTCCCTCCTACTACCCTCCTCTCTCTCTCTCTCTCTCTTTCTCTCTCTCTCTGAAACGGGTCAGTCGGGTGATGCGGGTTAGATTATTGACCGCCACCGAGTATAATATTAGAACCGGTTCTGATCCGGTGATTCGATTGAGACCCGATACCCGGCACACAAAAAAGAGATGTGAATTATTTGATAACATTTGAACAACGTCTCTTTCACGGGTGACCAGGACCGGAGATGTTACCCTCGGAGATGAAAAATACATCAAAATTCTCAGGTAATTAGATTTTCCAGGTCGGGTCAAATCGGGTTACCACGTTATTCGGGCTAAGTTTTGGATCGGGTCAATTATGCTTGGGTCAGATCCGATCGTCAGGTCATCAAAAGTCTCCCGGATTTAGCTCTGAAACACAAAAACGCGTAGAAAGAGAGAATGTCTGTAAGAGAGAGAAGCAAAAAGTAAGATAAAGAGACAATGATGAATGGAGAAGGAGAAGAAGAGAAAGAATCAAACACATGTTAACAAAATATCAAGAAACAGAGGGACAGAGAAAGAGCAATGAAGAATATGAAAACTACTTACATTTATGCTAAAGAATACACCCACTGTTTACTCTGATTTTCGCCATTGATGCCCCGTAATTTGTCCAACCGAAGATGAATCTCTGTTTGAAGCCATTATTTTATGTGAAAAAGACAGTACCTGGTTAAGAAAAGAACCTAGGTATTTAGTTTAGAAGTCTAGCTCTATAGTGACACTCCACAGATTAAAATATTCTAAATATGCTTAACAAGTGGTATAATGTTTCTTTCTAAGAATAATAACATCAAAAGTAGATACTTCAGGTCGCGTGTTCTTAATTGTCCTGTTAACTCCCTTAGACTTTATTTCGCCTTTCCCAACCAACATTCGCAAATCGTTTTCTTTTTTTATTGACACAGGAGTTTGCTTCCTCATTCGTAAAGATTCTCAGTTTAGTCTGAGAAGTCACTCTTCGAATCTTCATTATCGCTCTGTAATAAATCTTTGGCTAGAACAGAGTTTGAACCTATGATTTTGTTTTTCATTTAATTACTGAAAAAAATACACCATCAGAATCTACGAAAGTAACCTTATGCAAAATTATTAACAATGAGTATCGATGAGCTTACTAAGCAGATAACAGAATAAACTTGAAATGTTTAATTAAATAACATTTCCCTTGTGAAATTGTCCAAACCCTTTTTTCTCTTGCAATGTACCTGTAACTACTCATATTGTTATATCAAGAACTGTACAAAATAAGAAAACTCTCTAAGATATGGATAATGAAGTATAACTTCCATAGTTTGGACGGTTAACCAAAACAGAATACGTTTTTCGACTTGGAAAAACCTGAAATTCTGAAATTTGTATAATTTGTTCACTGGTATAATTGGTAAGACAACCACACGTAATGCGATTCATTATTTTACGATATTGTGGCCATATTAAACTAGATTGAGCGCATCTAGTCCCTCTGTGTTCTAGTAAGTCGCCTTTATTACATTTGTCACATTTAATATTTCCTGTGATACCTCTGGTATACAATGCACACCTTGTAGGATAAATATATTGTGTCATGCTATAAGCTAAATTATGCAAAGATGGAACATTTCTTATGTCAGCTAAATTTTGCCACCTGGCTTCTCAATTTCTAGTATTCTTTTGTTGTACAGAAGGTACATGTACCTCATTGTATCTTATTAAATATTTACAAAACTGTTTAACTGTCCATTGGTCTAACTTTACTTTTTCTACAAGTTCATAGGCGATAGTAATAAGTGTTTGACTTAAATAAGACCTTAGTAATGGGCATAGTTGTATGTGCAAAGGCAATATCAATCCAGTACGAGGTAGTATTTCAGTTATAATTTACATGGAATATTCTTCAGGATATTCAGTAATTAGTTGTACAGTTCTATGGAGCAACAACGCAACTCCTTAAACATTTATTTTTTAAATTGTAAACCTCCTGTTTTATTGCTAGTTGGAAAGTTCTTCTGTGTGTTCTTAAAACGTAGTTGAACCATAAAAATTAGAATCCTGAGAATCCTTAAGAATGTGGAAACAAATACTTGTGTCACTATAGAGAAGAAGATGATTTGCCAATGCTCGTTGGGAAAGGCAAAATAAAGTCTACCGGAGTTAACAGAGTAATTAAGAACTCGTGATTGATCTGAAGTATCCCCTTTTCATGCTATTATTCCTAGAAAGAAACACTATACCATTTGTTAAGCATGTTTTGGGTAGAGTAACCTGTGGAGTAACACTGGACTTCTAAACTGAATACCTCGGTTCGATTCCCAAATAGGTAGTGTCTTTTTTCACATAAAATAATGGCTGCAAACAGAGATTCATCTTCGGTTGGACAAATTACGGGGCATCAATGGCGAGAATCAGAGTAAACTGTGTGTGTATTCTTTAGCATAAATATAAATAGTTTCCATGTTCTTCATTGCTCTTTCTCTGTTCCTCTGTTTCTTGATATTTTGTTAACATGTGTTTGATTCTTTTTCTTCTTCTCCCTCTCCATTCATCCTTGTCTCTTTATCTTACTTTTTGCTTCTCTCTCCTACACACACTCTCTCTTTCTGTGCGTTTTTGTGTTTCAGAGCTAAAACCGGGCGACTTTTGGTGAGCTGACGATCGGATCTGACCCAAGCATAATTGACCCGATCCAAAACTTGGCCCGAATAACGTGGTAACCCGATTTGACCCGACCTGGAACATCTAATTACCTGAGAATTTTGGCGTAGTATATTTCATCTCCGCGGGTAACATCTCCGGTCCTGGTCATCCAGGAAGAGACGTTGTTCAAACGTAAGCAAATAATTCACATCTCTTTTTTGTGTGCCGGGTATCGGGTCTCAATCGAATCACCGGATCAGAACCGGTTCGAATATTATACTCGGTGGCAGTCAATAATCTAACTCGCATCACCCGACTGACCCGTTTCAGAGAGAGAGAGAGAGGAGGGTAGTAGGAGGGACGCAGACTTTGTATTCATTAGCGTTAAAATATCATTTATTTTCATGTTTTCTGCATCTGCCTGTTCTGTGGTACATCGTTATTAGTTCATAAATGTTCCAGTGAACGCTAACTCGCATCTATAGAAGTGCATAGTGTAGTGATAAAGTGAAATCTCTCCACAAAAGGGATATTACTGAGCAAGAAAAAAAAATAGTTCATAAAAACACTTACATTGTTTACTATTTTTCCCAAGAATATAATGATTCGCGTGTATAGGAGCACGTGGACATTGTGTAAATAAACAGGCATGTTTTTAGAACAAATATGTGAGTAAGAAAGTAAACATGTTATGATACACATCGGAGCAGACGACGGTCAACTCCACAAACTAGCACCAGATGGAGCGGATAGCAGAAGATAGAGGGAGCTGGAATCTATGTAGGAGAAGCAGGATGAGCCACTCCTACAAGCACCTTTAAAAGGGACCTGCACGCAGCAAGAGCTATCACTCAATCCCCGGGTGCTGAGCTCCTCTCCTTCCTCCGTTCGCTGTCAGCTAAGCGACTGGAACACCCTTGGTACGCAGTTTGCTAAGGAACTGGTACCTTCCCGCACACGCAGTTTGCTAAGGAACTGGTGTGTACTCTTACCTATAAACTTAACTTCTCCTGTACACAGTTTGCTAAGGAACTGGTACAACTACCTGGCACGCAGTTTGCTAAGGAACTCGTGTCATCCTCACACGTAGTCGGCTATGTGACTGGTGTGTACTCCAACCTTAAACGAATACTTCTCCTGTAGGTAGTTTGCTTAGGAACTGGTACAACTACCTGACACGCAATTTACTAAGGAAATGGTGTTCTTCCTATGTACCATAAATCTCTATCAAATCACCCAAAGAAGATATCGTAGAAGCCGTTCACACTAAATAACTTGTAAATCAGTATCCTACGGGACGGTAATTTTATTAACTTTGTTCTTTAATATAAATAAATGGTCGAGGGCTAAAACTACTCCCGAGTATTATTGTCTCTACCGATCCAAAAATAGAAGGAACATTACTGTATATCAAAGTGTAAGTGCTGGTTGTGAAAATGTTAGTGCGTGACTGCAACTTTAATATTATGTAATAAATAGTATTTTTAATATATACGTGTTATTTAATCGAGAACGTGATCCTCAGTACTTTTGCAAGCATATCATATGTCCAACTTTCATTTTTTTAACCTCTCGGAGATATACCGCAATTACAGTCAAAGCGTATATTTTGAGTGTCAGTTTGTGACGCCTGGGATTGCTCGTTAATATTTTACACAAAATTTATTGTAATTAGGACAAACGTTTGAAATACTTTTTGTTCAGCATTTTACTCTAATACACCACACTTAAGCACTTTACTTTTCATCAAATATTCTGTAGTATACAGTACTTTTCATAGTACATTGGAAGTAAAACACTCACCATAATCTGAAAGCGTCACGCACTGACCATACGATATTAATGATTTGCACAAATTATATTGTGATTAGAAAAATAGTTCCAAATACATTTTGTTCTCCATTGGACCCCCAAACACCATACAAAATCGATGTATTTTTCATCAAGTATTCTGCAGTGTATAGTACCTTTTATATGTGGAGCGCATGCACTGACATAATTATATAGTCGATTTTTATAATTCTTACCAGGGTGTGAGGACGGTTATTAACAAACAAACCAATAGTTTATGAAAATATAGAAAAGAACGGAGTTTAATTTACAATTTCTTAAATTTAAATTCCTACATTTTTACTTGAGTAATTAAATGTTAAAATGAAGTAAAATTGTAGATACGTTCGTGAATTTTTAAATAAACCCAAAACAGAAGCTAATTACGCAATTGTACTAATGATTATTGTTTTCATTTCTTTGTGTAAAATTGAATTGTATACCTTTTAAGAATTGATTGCGCTAACTAAAATAAATGCATGATACGTTTCAATGTTACCATCGGGTACGACATTTTCGTGGAATTGCTCTTTAGTAGATTTTTTCTACTTGCAGCGTTTCTCAATAGAGCGTTCTCAAATTGCGCTAAATGCGAATAAAGTAGTTACTGTAAACACCCACTATGCAGAAACGAAGCTATATGCCCAATAAAACAATCTCTATTCAATACAAAATTTGGAATGTTTCAAGAAAGATTTGAAAGAAAAAGAAACCGTAACTCAAAGATTCAGCAATATTAAGAATGAATAATGGTAACCTTCAATAAGCGCAAGAATGTATAGTGGGTGGCTAGGGTGGCTAGCAAGTACGGTATATTTGCTTTGGAGAACGTGTCCGTCATAGTAGAAAATAAATTACAGCGATTATGATGATGAAGTTGATTATTGATATCCATTTATTGATTTAGGATATTTATTATTATATTTCATGAACATTTAAATATCAAATTCCAGAATGTTATTCTATGTATCCTTTTTGTCCTAACTGCATCGTATACCTTAGGATTAATATTGTCTCATTAAACCACTAAATATTAGAAGTGAAAGAATAGTTTTCTACTTAATTACAATACATATACCATTGAAGGTCGCTCATCAGACACGAAACATGTAATTATTCATCTGATTTCCTACGAAAGTGAAAATTTGATTTACTGAACTGTACAAATGTAAGATAAGACGATGTTGTACGTATTCACAGCTTGTTTGTCAGGGAGAAAAATACTGTTTTTTTTGGTTTACGTTCTGGTTTTTGTAAACTTACTGGTGGTAATGGATGTTTGGAAAGTAAATGTCGTTCAACAAGACCATGTACAATGACTTATCAACTTGTGAAAGATCAAATGTTGTAAGATCCTCGTACAGTACTGTCCTACTGTAACTGTACCTGGTTTGAAAGTGAGAAGATTTGACAAATGGATTCATCATAAACTTACTGTTGGCAACACAAAGACGCGTGTAGCCATTCTCACTTCGTTGTTCGGAAAAGTAAAAATCTCTAGTGACATGTATTGTAGTCTATGTATAACATGTATAAATGATTGTTATTCGAAAGCAAGTCATCTTTATAATAATGGCATATACTTGACAAATAATGTTACCAAGTCCCGAAACAAAGATTACGAAAAGGAGGTACATCCAACTGTCTTGAATTACGAGTATATAATTCTCTTCATACTACTGAATCATGGTCCAAGCCATTACAATGTAGTACAATTGCAGTAAACTTCAACAGCTAGCTATTCGCTACCGAAAATGAAATTTGAAAGAGGAGTTGCTGCTTATGGCCGACGGCAGAGAACACACAACGGAAACAAAATGTGGTCAAATTTTAGTAGTTTGGTCAGAAGCTTTCCTCCCATTCCCACTCTTTTTAAGTTCATTTATTTTTTTTTAGTATGAATCAAGAATCTGGAAGCCTTGGACACTACACTAATAATTATCTTTATTTGCCAGTGTATAAAACTTAATTATTGTGGACATTGGAAAATCTGATACTAAGGACATTTTAAGCAGACTAAAGTTTTTAGTATCAGCTTTTCCAATGTCCACAATACTTGACTTGAGTTTTATACATTGGCAAATAAAGATAATGAATAGAGTGCAGTCATAATGTCCGAAGCGAAATGTCCAAAGCAAAAATGTCCAAAGTCAAAAATATCAGAAGTCAAAACGTCCAAACCAAAACTGTTCAAAGTCAAAAATGTGCAAAGTCAAAAATATCAAAAGCAAACATGTCCAAAACAAAAATGTCTAAAGTAAACGTGTCCCAAACAAAATTATCCGAAGTCAAATTTCCCAAAGCAAATATGTCCTAAGTTAAAATCACCAAAGTAAAATATCCAATGTGAAAATGTCCAAAGTAAAAAAATATCTAAATGCTAAAATGTCCAATACAAAGATATCTAAAACATATGTGTTAACTGACGAATGTCTAAATGACAATACGTTCCAATACAAATATCCTAAGTGAACAATGACCAAAGTAAGATTGTACAAAATATAAAATGCTCATTACAATGGAACCAAAACCACTCAAAAGAAAATGCGTTCAAGTAAAATATTCAAGTATCTTACAGAAACTTTTATCAAGTATTTACCTCTTATACGATAAAATTGAATGTTATTATGTTTACGTTATCGTCACGCCAAAATGGCTTGACCGACTTGAATAATTGTTTGCACATGATCAGATATTGGACCCGTGTGGGAAGTTATTATATCAGTCGCCTCCTTGAATTCAAAATGGCCACCCAAAACCTGTTTCCACATCGTTCGAGCTAGAGGGATGCAATTTGGTATGAAAGTGTATTATCAAGACTAGTTTAAGAAAATAATACATTTTTAAAAAGTCACTATTTTGTATTCAAAATGGCCGCTGCAAAACCATTTTCCACACCGTTAGAGCAAGAGAAATAAAATTTGGTATGAAGTTGTACCATCACAGGTAATTTACAATAAATGACGCAAAACTTACCTATGGATGCGCAGGCCCGGTGGGTATGGGGGCAGATCTTTACCACGAGGGTGCAGTACCCTGAAGCGTGTTTACGATAAAGGAGGCACGGTTCCAAAAAACTCCCCACGTTGAGGGCGCATTCCGCCATGGCAAAGTGAGTATTGATGACAGTTCCGATGACTGATGCCATCATATTTTATTTACCCCGCACCAACGGGTGGGGACATCAGCTAGTATAATTATCAAACCGAAAGTTTGTCAAATCTACATGCGTGCATTGGTTTCAGTCAAATTTTGCATACGTGTTCTTTAGGTCTAAGTGCAAGTCATAAAGGTAATTTAAGTTATAAGAGTTGTCAGTGATGCCAACTAAATAAAACTTTTTTTTTTTTCAAAATATATCTACATTGATTTATGCCAAATTTTACATGCGTGTTTCGTAGATACTGGACCAGGTCAAAGATGTATTTCAGTTTCGGTAATGTTCGCTAGTTATCAGTGTTACAGTGTACTAATCGTAGAGTAGCTGTATGAACTGTTCTAGTAAAAGAACTTTCGTGCACATACGTCGAATTATATGGAAGTAGTTTGAAATATTATGATTTTCAAATTGGTTTTAAACACCGAGAACAGTAGAGCCTGTGGAGTTCGAAGCATCTCTATCACCTGTTCCAGTAGCTAAATATCAATTCTGGTTAGAATATAGGCAACATTGTGGGAGGAAATATGGATATTAAAATTTTAAAACCTGTTGGCAACACTGCTAACTGCAGTGCCGGAACCCCTCTATTACCTGCCTTGATACCTAATGCAGATGTATACAAAACGTAGTGGATGTCGATGTGAATTCGTATACAGGGTTGCCGGAAAGTCCCTTTCCAATGACTGAAATGATACAGTCAGTGTTTCTTTCAGAATAAAATATCTCTGGGAATATTTTAAATCTTCAAAGGAGGTGAAATAAAACAGATGTAGCCCTCTATCGGGAACTACACATCACAGTGGGTGGCTAGGCCTCAAAGGCTCTTAGAAAATATATACTGAAAGAGGTAGGACATTGTAAGGAATGAGATAAGTATGTGCATATTGACACTAAATGAGTAAAAGTTTTCCGTATATACTATATAAAAAATAATGCATTACATCTCCCATTCATGCAATCACCATATATATATACGGAACGAAATCACCATATATATATATATACGCATAAACGAAATTCAGGATAAACGAGATGTTAAATTATTTCACCTTATGAAGGCTTGTAAATACAGAAATACAGTAACAAAATGATTTATTTTACAAACGACAATATTGTATTTTAATAAATTGAAAGCAAAAACTTTATAACACTGCACATTTACGTTGCCGAGAATGAATGCAACGAGCTCACTTGCTAACGATGTACAGATAGTTTGAAACTGATCAAAACATCCTTTAAATTCTTTCGAAAAACATTCAGGATAAACGAAGCTTTTGTGTACTTATAGTCTATCTCTCACACATACATAAAGGCACAATGCATCGTCGAGTTACCCCGCAAACTGAGCATTTTGCTTCTTACTCAATCACCAGCCATCTCTACATAATGTTGCAATTTCAGAAACAACATTTTGAATAGGTATCAGAAGGAAAATTTTTACTTCTTGCGAGTGACATACTCTAAAACTTTTCAATTGTCAATTTCCAAGGTTACTTATTCGCTTCACTACGGAGGCTGCAATTCTAGTAGAACAATGAATAAATCTTAGTGTAACAAAATTTGTTCGTTCTAATTGGAGGTATGATTGACTCACTCTGGGAGAGGTTAGTATCCTCCGTCATCCCTCTAACAGAAACACTGTATGCAGTTCCTATTCTTTATTTTCCTACACATTCTTAACCCTGCAATGCGTTTAGCGTGCTAGTTGCTTATTTTATCAACAGATGCCTCTTTGCGACAAATGAATTCGTTTGCGAATTAATTACAGTCGAAAGGTACTTTCCAGCTACCTAATAGATTTATATAAAGACATTTGCATGATTTAAATTTTAAAATAGGCTTGCAACTCTGACAATTGGGATGCTTAGGGATTGGTAAACCAACGGCACTATTCTATTGTATCGAATAAAGCTTATGTCAAGTTTGGTACTGATGAGTCCAACGATATTGAAAGAATTTGGAAAAATGCTTTTTTGAAAAAGATGGGAAAACTTAGAACTAGGTGCAATACCTAACCCGAAATATATTTATAACCTGGCACAGAAGATAGAGATAATGGATGCACAATTTGGGGAAACACAATGGACGAATGTAAATATGCATAAGTAACATACATTATAAAAACAGCCAGACAAACGTTCAATATCATATATAACTGTATACAGAATTATGTATTTGATCATTAATTTGAATATTTTACTCAAGAGATATTTTTCTTTTGGTCATTTTACGCATTCAAGATTTAGGAGTTCGGAAGCTTTTACGTTAGACATTTTGAACATTCTACACTTTAGATATTTTGGTTTTGAACATTTTTCACCTTGGACATTTTTGCTTTATATATTTCTCACCTTGAATATTTTCTACATTGGACATTTTTACTTTGGATATATTTTATTCAAACATTTTTCACTGCCTACATTTTTTGGGACATTTTTGACTTTCGATATTTTTGATTTGGAAATGTTGGTGTTGGACATTTTTTTTTACTTTGAACATTTTTTAAATTTTACTTTGAACATTTTTGCTTTGGAGGTTTTTGACTGGACATGTTTGATTTGGACATGTTTTTTTAGTTTGGACGTTTTCGCTTTGGACATTTTTTACTTTAAACATTTTGTTTGGGCATTATGACCTGGAATGGTATTGCATGTGGCATCGATGTGCAATAATACAGGCTTTATTAGTAGTTTTACTCTCAAGCATACTGTCATTACTACCTAATAATTTAGGCTTTATGTCCTAATAAAACTTCAAGGAGCATATCTTTTTAAGTACCTTTTATTTGCAGACAAGAGAAGCAGCTTTTGACTAAGTAAGTCACATATAGGATGAATTGTATTCTCCGGTGAGCACTATTTCGGAAACTAGAATTGGGGAAGGTAGCAGCAAGGAATTTCGTATATGTACCTTAATGACAAAATCAGCTAATAGTGATTTTTCATTATCTTCCATAGGATGGAGGACACGTCCCAATATCGAGACCTATTTTCTAACTGAGTTTCCAAACTACGTTTAATTTGTCCCCACTGGGTAGTTCTCTCAAACGAATCAGGTTGAACCAATTTTTGTCACGGGTAGAAATTGTTCAGAAACGAGGTAAGTTGGATGAAACTACTTCTGGTCATAGGCCAGGTTGGACTTAACTGAACGGAACTCGCTAAGAAATCTAGTACCGGAAATCGAAACCGGAACTACTTGGCTAGAATGGCAGTGCAAAACCACTGATCTACCGAAAGTGCAATGAAAAGCACTTAAATATACTATCATGAAATAAAATGTCTCTCATGTTCGTTGTTAATGTCGAAGTCAGTGTTAGAAGCATGAGAAATTTCATTATTTGCTAGATTTTAAATACATAAATATATTGCCTTTCTGCGTTGTGTGCTAGTATCGTACAACTTCAAATTCGAATGTCATCGTTATATTTCTTGGCATCTGAGAATAGTTAGTGGTTTCAAGTCATACTTCAGCACATAGTGCATTCCTCTCGAACATCTTACTAAATTTAAAATATCATAGTAACTTCCACATGAGTACGGTTAACGTTAGGCATATTTCATTGTTGTATTTCCTTGAACATTTACCTTAATCTGATATATAATATTATCGTTAAGCTTACAAAGGTGAAGTCGGAATGAAAAGGACTGATTTTGAGATGATGCTTGGATAATTAATAAACTAGCTTCACTGTTTCTATCGTGTTTTGAACAGCTATATTGATGTCATTAGCTTACAATTATACATTTATGTCGTTTGAGGTTTATTTTGTGTATTTATATAGCACAATCTTGCTCCATTCTTACCATCTTTCACTCCTTCCCGCCCTCCGTACCACATGGTACTCAGGACTGTGGTTTCCACATATTTTCATGTTCTCAACAGAGTTCTTTGCATATTTTCAACAGGTACACCATGTCTCATCTCGCATCTCAGTTTCTTTATTTGGGCATTTTCTTGTGAATCGAATATAAAATTGGATTTCATAGTTTTTACTTTGAAAATACCACTCTGCAATTAAAGCTTACGTAATCCTTATATCATATATCCTATTAAAGATATTTACCTTTTGCTAACATTACTTACACTGACCAAGCGAACAGAAAACATGTTAGAAAAACATAACAATCTGTATTTAACATTATGTCACATGCTCCTGATTTTATTTAAAAACTTCCTCGCTAAGATATGCATTTTCGTACCTATAAATAATAACAAAATTAAGGGAAAATAAGAAATGAGAAAGGTTTTGGCACGATTTCTATTTTTATAACCAAGAAAGTAGTTTCAATTATAGTACAATTTGTAAGATCTTAATAAAATTACAATTAGTTGGAACGAAAGAAAAATGGGCGGAAACATCACGCTGCTTACCTCAAGACATTTCGTCAACCAGTTTCAAGCTTGTGGGAGCTATACATGTTGTTTAAAACGGATTTTCATAAATTTGATGGTGAATTTTCAAAAACGAAGTAAGATAATAAGTCCATTTGTAAAAATGCTTGGGTAGTTTCATAGTTATAGGCAACGTCACAAATTACGTAGTGCACTTTGACCTACTCGTATGTATTTCTATCAAATCTATGTTTGCGTAAGTAGAAAATACAAGAGGGACTGATTTCCCTTGTTAAAAAATTATTTTCTAGTTACTAATATTGTTTAGTAAAAAAACACACTGGTGTAAAGGACCCTTTAAATCTGCATTGTGAAATCACAAATTATGTTTGCAAGACGAACTCTGAGTTCAACATTGATTGTGATTTGCAAAGTCAACGCGCCTTACGTCATTATTTAACTAGATACAGCGTCATTTTGTAGAATACCGAGTACAATTTTAATGCTTTTACCTCAAGAATTATGTATAATTTTTAATTTACCTCGAATGAATGATGTTCTTGTTGGTGTGTGAGAAATTGACTCATCCATTTATGGTCATTAGGTTTTTTAATATCATGTAATGCCAGTGTTTTACCAGGGTAAAAATCTGATTTAAACAAAGAAAATATATCATTTATATATCGTACAGTTTCTTTTCTTTAAATTTGGCACAATATTAATACAGCTTGATAAAACTTTATTATCCAGCTTTCTCATCCCAATAAATTCGAAAAGGTTGCAGTATATTTATCAAATACATTTTTAGCTATTGTCATCATTTTTATCTTTCGGAGGATTTTGAAAGCATCTTATTTATTTCAAAACTGTGTTTATAATGTTACCATTTACTTTAGTTTTTAACACATACAATCATTTTTCAGGAAAATGTGATTTTATTACTAATTTGCACCTTTATCGAATCTAATACTTGTTGATCTGCAACCCAAACAACAGCAGTGTCATGTGGGTTGCAGATGAGCTAAGGGGTAATCATGGTCCCACAAACAGTGTCGTTATACGTACATATTAAAGTTATATCTTATTATTTTAACCTCTTATTTTCAATTGTGTTTAGTTTAATTTAATTTTATTTATTTCTAATTAAGTCTGTTAGTTTTGTTTTATTTTCAATCATTTGTGTGTCTGTCTTAAAGATGCTGTAACGATACCACGAAACCGCCTTCTGTGCGAAGCAAAGTTTATTGAAAAGAAAACATACGTATATACAGAATTGCGAAACTTGTTCTTTTCTTGAAATTGGTTCGAAACTAGTACAACGTACGATCACATGACTTTCAGTCCATCATTTGACCTCAAGGAACCTCATTTCTAAGATCAATTTGTTTTGCGTTAGCAGAATGAAAAGAAACTAGTAGAGAAAGAGGTAAAATGGAGTCGGAAGATAATTAGAAGCATTTGGAGGATGAAAAAGAATGTCTTTGCTACATTGTACTCATCCACTCAAGACTCATCCTCACTTCTAAGAGAAATAAATTAACTGACTCTACGGGGCACTTGCTCTTGCTGATAGATCTCCAGGTCTTGCGGAATTCATTCAACAGTCTACATGAATAAGAGAAGCAAAACAAATAACAGACAAATGGCTTGAGTTAAAGAAGTTTAACAGGAGTGCCTTTTCTAAAGCTTAATTTCAGTGTCCACTAGGAGCGACAGAAATTAAATGGAATACGGAAGTTAATGAATGACTCGCCTAAATAAGGAAAAGGAAAATAAGTAGAGAAAAACGTTACTGCTGCACAAGAGAAATGTTTGGCAAATTAACAGTGGAAGTTGCATATTTTATCTGCCACTCTAAGTAACACACATGAATAATTTTCCTTCTCTAGAATATAACTTAGAGATAAAATCTTCAGTATTATTACAGAAGATTGTTAATATATTATATATTAGTTTATTTTCTGAACATATAATCTATGACAATCCAAGAAGAGAAACGTATACTGAAAATATTATCTGAAATATTTAATATAATAAATTTTCAATTGAAGTAATACACCTTCAGAAATTGCAGTGAGACAATCTACAAGATACTGAATTCAAAACAGAAAATCACTAACTCACAGAATGTTCACAGGATCTCAGTAGACAACGTGGACAGAGAACTGAAATTTTACATACGGTCTAATACCATCATGTGGAGTTATACTAAAACGAATTTCATGAGATTCATCCCTGTTTGCCAAGGTTGCTAACTTTAAAATTAATACAGTTTTTCTTAATACTTGTACACCGTTCATATCCACACTAAATTTTGTACGAATACTCGTCGATACCATTAGGAAATGACTTTGTGATTAAACGATTCATCCAAATTGCTGTAAACAAATCATTGATTCACTCGCTTACTGAATAATTAACGAATCTGAGTAACTACTGTGAATAGAGCATTGAAAGTTTCCATATGTTTTTCCATATCATATGAGGTTCCACTAACAAAGGACTTTACGAAATTCACCCCCATTAGTCTGTGTTGACAACATTTAAAAAATACATTTGCAAATGCTTGTACACTATTCATCACATCTACACCAAACTTTGC